>CAWUFW010021127.1:0-129979 GCA_963921515.1 Calotriton arnoldi
AAGGTATCCATGTGCCTTAGGCACATCTCTGATTGGAATCTGGAGTGCCCTTATAAATCCCTAGTATATGGTATACTATGTACCAAGGGCATAGGTACCTCAGAGGCCTACCAGGGGCTGCAGCATGTATTATGCCACCCCTGGAAGGCCATCCAAACTGACACCACAGGTCTGCTACTGCAGCCTGGGTAAGGTGGTGCATGCACCCCTTACTGTGATATAGGTTACCTATATCACTAAATACATACACACATATAAACCTATAAGTCACTCCTATGGCAGGCCTTATCAATCCTGAAGGCAGAGTGCGTGGTTCCTATGTGAGAGGGTGCCCCTGCATGAGCAGGGCCCCTCTGCAGTGTTCAGAGACCCTTCTCTGATGCTGTTTGTAGTGCAGGCTGACCATATACTCTTAAGCGCATTATAACCTCGCGTTAAATGCTAACTTTGGAATGGCTGCACGGAAACATGTCGTGTTTGGTGTCAAACATCTTGGAATACTACCCCCCCGCCAATTCTGGTGGCGGTGGTAGCATTCCACCCTTCTAGAGGGAGAGACATGTTAACCCTGGCTTGGCCGGTAACTTCTTTCTAAAGCCCTGGCATCACAAAATGGATGCTGCTGCCACAGACACAAGTCTGGCCTCCTGCTGCTGACCGAAACTCCGGCAGGGGAGGCCTGGACAATAGGTTTCCTGTCCCAGGGAGGTGTGACCACCTCCCCAGACAGGATAATGTGTATTGGGGCTGGGCGGGAGCACTTTTGGGTGCTTTGAAGTCCTGCACTGGGGGCACACTTGGTGTCCCTGTGCATACCCCAGTTCAAACCGGATCAGGGGCTTGCAGCCCCTGCTTTGGCGCGAACTGGACAAAGGGAAAGGGGTGTAGCCACCCCTCTGCCCTGACCCACCCATAGGTGGGGCCACAGAGTAGTCCAACCCCTAAACTTGGTATAAGTATAGGAACCCAGTCTTTAGGACTTTAGATTATCCCTGGACGAAACTCTGAAACAGAATCCTGGACCTTCGATGCTCTACTAAAGACTAGAGGACAGAAGAATCTCCCTTGGGGTCAAGGAGTGACTCCCCTGCTTGGCAGGCACCAAAGAAGCAATTGTCCGGTCTGCATCGCCTAAGCTCCCGTCGGACGCCGAAGTCTTTGCATCACCAGAGGTAGATTTCCAGAATTCCCCGAGGCTGCCCTGAATCCCCAGCAAAGCTGAGGCCCGTAGCTATCGTGGGTAATGTGGAACCATGACCCCTGGACACCGCACGCATTTGCTAGTGCATCCTCTTCTGGGTCTTCCACAAAGTCGTGCTTTGGGATCCGAGTAGCCCTAGCCTCCAGCACCAACTGCACCGAAGATCACTGGCCTCCACTCCACGAGTGTCCTGTGAGCCAGATCCACGTGCGTTGTCTCGAGGCTCCTTTGCGGTCGCTAGCCCATTGGCTAGTAGCCCTTCACGAAGGCCAATCCTTTTCTTCTTGGGTACCCTGGTTGCTCCAGGCTTGCCCTCACTTACCCTCGCTGGGTGAGGTCCTCAGACCTTGCTGGTCTGCACCATCGACGATCTTCATCTTCAGCAAGACTTGCCGTTGCCAAGGCTTGTTGGGTCCAATCCGGTCGCGGACACCTCAGCACTCGACAGACTTCGTGTTCCAGCCCGAATCCTGCTCCTGGTTGCCATCAACGCCTCCTGGACCTCGTGGCTGAAGAGTCAAGATGACTGTCAACGCACCTGAAGCACTCAACATCGGTGGGCATCTGTCCATCGCCTTCCTGGTCACTGGCTAGTGACCCAGACTCTGTCCCCTCTGCTTTCAGGTTCTTCAGATCTCCGATCCACTCTTGGATCCACCCGGACACTTTCCACTTGGTCGCCAGCAGCACTTTGCAGCAGATCGCCATTCAAATCGACGACGAAACCCGACCCCGAAAGGCACCTATGCACCCGGCTTCCTGGGTGAGGTAACACGAGTACTCCGGTGCTCCCGTGGGTAGAGACTCTAGCACGACCTAGTTCTCAAAGGGTTTGCTCCAAGTCCTCCTTTAAGTGTCCCTTTTCTTTAATTTCCTGATCGCGACTTTCTCCATAGAAGTTAACGGCGTATCGCGGTTGTGTATTTACACTGCACGCGTCCCCCGTGGGTCCCCTGTGTCACTACCTTGGGTGGTTCCTTGTGGTCCAAGCACTTCTAGAGGCTCTAGGCCTAGTGTCTAGTTCAGTCGTGGTTCTTATACCACTTTATTGGTATATGGTTTGGTACGCCCCTAGGGCCCAAACGTGTATTAGTGCTATTACTGTGTTTAAATAACTTATAACTTGTGTACTTTGAACTCTAGCCTCATAAAGAGACTAGAGGGGTGTGTTTAGCAATAAATACATATATTTTGAATATATACCTGGTGTGGTGCTCTTTCATTTGGTCACTCAAGAGATTATAGACTGGTAAAACAAGCTGGTTTACATTGCTTCAAGACTTAGCCTGAAGGCTGCTCTCCATAGCTACCACTAGGATAGCTTTCAATAAGGTTGTCTTTAACCTATCTCCAATAAGGGGTTGTTTGGACTGGTGCAAGGTGCCCACTATAATTAGTGGACAGCATATGCCAGGCCAACTTCTCACATTGGTGTGCAGCGTGTGGGATTCCAGCTTGCTATTGTTTTACCAGATAATCTCAATTGAATTGATCAACTGAAAACCACTAAAGGTACCTAAGGTACATATAATTTAAGCTTAGAATACAGTAAGTTCTACTGAACTTAGAGTTGTGTGTTAAGGGATAGCACACCCTTTCTACAACTCAAGAGAGTTTAGTAGGCCACACTAGAGTAGGTAGTGCATACACCACACCTCACTAGTGATGTCTTCAAAGCCAGGACCCAGTGAGTCCTTGCCAGAAGCCCATGGGCTTCTCCCCTCCAAGCATGATACACTCCCATTCTTGGAATTGAGAGCATTATGTAACTTGAGGAAATTGAAGACAGGACAAAGTCCAACCACCCAACATCTTAGAGAGATGTTGGAAGCTTATGATCTCAGTAAGCCCTTGGGGACTGAAGGGGTAGGAGCTGAGGGTGGGGCAGAAGATGAGGATGGGGCCAGGGGTAGAAATACCCCCAGCCCCCCCTCTGAAACAGGCCAGGAGGGTGACAATGACCCTGACCTGGATAACCCAATCCCTCCTGTGGACGATGAAGAGGAAGATCAGAATGATACACACTTTGTCCCCCAGGAAGGATTATGAGTGTGCCCAGAAAGTCTAGGTCTCCTTCTCAGGAGTCTAACCACTCTGGCACCTCCATAGGGACCTCTGTCTCCTCTCATAGGAGGGAATCCTCTCATGAGAGAAGAAAGAGGCTGATTCAATATGAGGAAGCTCAGCTTGAACTCAGAAAACAGCAACTGGCTATAGACAGGGAGTCCCTAGATCTCTACAAAGAGAGAAAAAGTTGGGACTAGAGTCCCATGGTGGCAGCAATATCCCTAAAGATAGGGAAAGGTCTTATGACCATAGAAACCTAAACAAGATTGTCCCTCCCTACCAGAGTGGGGATGACATCCACAAATGGATAACTGCACTGGAGAGGGCCTGTAAAGTTCAGAGGGTCCCCCAGAAGCAGTGGGCAGCAATCTTGTGGCTCTCCTTTGCAGACAAAGGTAGAGACAAGCTCCTCACTGTAAGAGAAGAGGATGCTGACAATTACACAGTCTTGAAGAGTGCTCTGATAGATGGGTTTGGCCTAACCACTGAACAGTATAGGTTGAAGTTCAGAGACACCCAAAAAGCTCAGACTCAAGACTGGGTTGATTTTGTAGATTGTGCTACAAAGGCTCTGGAAGGTTGGATACATGGCAACAAAGTGCATGACTTTTTAGGATTGTACAATTTGATTATGAGGGAGCAGATCCTTAATAATTGTCAAAACCAGCTTTTGCACCAGTATCTGGTGGACTCTGATCTGACCTCTCCCCAAGAATTAGGAAAGAAGGCAGACAAATGGGTCAGAACCAGAGTAAAAACTAAAAATCAGGGTGGTGACCAGAAGAAAGATTCTACTAAGTCCCAAGAGAAAGGTGGGGATAAATCCAAGGATAAGTCCACTACAGAGCCCCAAAATTCCTCTTCTGGGGGTGGGTCCCAAACTCCTTCCTCTCCTGAAAAGAAGCCATATTGCCATGTATGTAAAAAGCCTGGGCACTGTAAATCTGATCCCAGTTGCCCCAGGATTGGCAATAAAGAAAATGTTCCTCCAACAACTACTACCACCCCTCCTGGTACTACCAGTAGTAATCCTCCAGTTGGGAGTGGTGCACCCAAAAAGTTAGGTGCTTTTGCAACAGGAACAGAGGTGGGCCCTGGTTTAGACAGGGACCCCTCAACAGACTCCTCTGACTCTGATGGTGGTGTAGGATTTGCCACCTTTACCATGGGTCCCACAGCAATGGGCAGGTACAGACAGGAGCCAATGATTAATGGTCAGAAAGCTGTGGCATTTAGGGACACAGGGGCTAGTGTCACCATGGTGGCAGGGAAACTAGTCCCCCCTCACCAGCTTTTACCTGAGTTTAAATACCAGGTGACCAACATTGATGGTGTCAGAACAGATCACCCCATGGCCATAGTCAATCTCAGCTGGGAGGGGGTCACAGGCCCAAAGAGAGTGGCAGTGTCCCCCACCTTACCTGTAGATTGCCTGATGGGCAATGATCTGGAGATTTCAGCCTGGGCTGAAGTTGAACACCAAACCCACCTTAGGATGTTGGGCGTCCCTGTAAAGGTTAGTGGGGCTGTGATGGCCACAGCCCCAGCCCAAGAATTTGGAGAGATGGAGCCTGAAAGAATGGCCCACTCTCCCCCAAAAGAGAGCACAAGGGTTGAAGAAAAGTCTTCTTCCCCCCAGACAGTAGGTAAGGGTCAGCCTCCTCAGGGAACTGACCCTACCCCTAGTGAAGGAGCTGCCACAGAGGTAGTCAGGCCTGGCCTGGCCACACCCCTGATGGCAGAGGGCCCTTCCAAGGTGGTACCCAGTCTGGAGCAGGTAACCTGCCCCTCTCTACCCTGCCTCAGCCAGCCCAGGGCTGCAGAGGTCAGGGAGGTCAGTGGACCCCCCAGGGCCCCCTGCCAGGAGGAACCCCCCCATCAGCAGATTAGGGGCACCCAGTCTAGTAGCCCTAGCCAGGTGAAAATTCCTCTACACACTGAGGGATCCCCCATACCTTTATGTAGGGACCTCCCCCAGAAGGACTCTGGTAGGCAAGGGCAAACCTGGGACCAGAAGGTTCCAAACCTGCCATGTCCCTCCAGTAGTCCATCCAAAGGGACCCAACCCCCAGCTGTAGGCAGCCAAAGGTTGACCCTTAGAGCAAAGTGCAACTCAGTCATGGAAAGACAGGCATACATGGTGACCAGTGATCTGAGGAAGCTGAGACCAACATTCCTAGGGCCTCGCTTCCCTACTCAGACACCTCACCAGCCTTGTACTTTACCTAAGCACACCACAGGTAGTGATTCCCCATGGTGGAGACCCTCTCATACCCTTAGGGTGAGGGATTGCTTAGTGGACCATAAGACAGGGGGCAACCATGCTAGTGCAGGTGCTTCCTTATATGGCCACTTAGTCAATGAAGGCTCAACTGGCCAAGGTTAGCCTTATCTCCTTTCGTTTGGGGGGGTTATGTAGGAAGGTGGAATCTGACTATATGGTTGCCCCCACTTTTTTTATGGTGTTTTGCTGGTTTATGACTTAGTTGGACTGGGATCCTGCTATTCAGGGCCCCAGTCTATCTGCTTTCTCTGTAAAAGGTTTCCATGTGCCTTAGGCACATCTCTGATTGGAATCTGGAGTGCCCTTATAAGTCCCTAGTATATGGTATACTATGTACCAAGGGCATAGGTACCTCAGAGGCCTACCAGGGGATGCAGCATGTATTATGCCACCCCTGGAAGGCCATCCAAACTGACACCACAGGTCTGCTACTGCAGCCTGGGTAAGGTGGTGCATGCACCCTTACTGTGATATAGGTTACCTATATCACTAAATACATACACACATATAAACCTATAAGTCACTCCTATGGCAGGCCTTATCAATCCTGAAGGCAGAGTGCGTGGTTCCTATGTGAGAGGGTGCCCCTGCATGAGCAGGGCCCCTCTGCAGCATTCAGAGACCCTTCTCTGATGCTGTTTGTAGTGCAGCCTGACCATATACTCTTAAGCGCATTATAACCTCGCGTTAAATGCTAACTTTGGAATGGCTGCACCGAAACATGTCGTGTTTGGTGTCAAACATCTTGGAATACTACCCCCCCGCCAATTCTGGCGGTGGTGGTAGCATTCCACCCTTCTAGAGGGAGAGACATGTTAACCCTGGCTTGGCCGGTAACTTCTTTCTAAAGCCCTGGCATCACAAAATGGATGCTGCTGCCACAGACACAAGTCTGGCCTCCTGCTGCTGACCGAAACTCCAGCAGGGGAGACCTGGACAATAGGTTTCCTGTCCCAGGGAGGTGTGACCACCTCCCCAGACAGGATAATGTGTATTGGGGCTGGGCGGGAGCACTTTTGGGTGCTTTGAAGTCCTGCACTGGGGGCACACTTGGTGTTCCTGTGCATACCCCAGTTCAAACCGGATCAGGGGCTTGCACCCCCTGCTTTGGCACGAACTGGACAAAGGGAAAGGGGTGTAGCCACCCCTCTCCCCTGACCCACCCATAGGTGGGGCCACAGAGTAGTCCAACCCCTAAACTTGGTATAAGTATAGGAACCCAGTCCTTAGGACTTTAGATTATCCCTGGACGAAACTCTGAAACAGAATCCTGGACCTTCGATGCTCTACTAAAGACTAGAGGACAGAAGAATCTCCCTTGGGGTCAAGGAGTGACTCTCTTGCTTGGCAGGCACCAAAGAAGCAATTGTCTGGTCTGCATCGCCTAAGCTCCCGTCGGACGCCGAAGTCTTTGCATCACCAGACGTGGATTTCCAGACTTCCCCGAGGCTGCCCTGAGTCCCCAGCAAAGCTGAGGCCTGTAGTTGTCGTGGGTAATGTGGAACCGTGACCCCTGGACACCGCAGGCATTTGCTAGTGCATCCTCTTCTGGGTGTCTCACGAAGTCGTGCTTTGGGCTCCGAGTAGCCCTAACCTCCAGCACCAACTGCACCGAAGATCACTGGCCTCCACTCCACGAGTGTCCTGTGAGCCAGATCCACGTGCGATGTCTCAAGGCTCTTTCGCGGTTGCTAGCCCATTGGCTAGTAGCCCTTCACGAAGGCCAATACTTTCCTTCTTGGGCATCCTGGTTGCTCCAGGCCTGCCCTCACTTACCCTCGCTGGGTGAGTTCCTCAGACCTTGCTGGTCTGCACCATCGACGATCTTCATCTTCAACGAGATTTGCTGTTGCCAAGGCTTGTTGGGTCCAATCCGGTCGCTGACACCTCAGCACTCGACAGACATCGTGTACCAGCCCGAATCCTGCTCCTGGTCACCGACAACGCCTCCTGGACCTCGTGGCTGAAGAGTCAAGATGACCGTCAATGCACCTGAAGCACTCAACATCGGTGGGCATCTGTCCATCGCCTTCCTGGTCACTGGCTAGTGACCCAGACTCTGTCCCCTCTGCTTTCAGGTTCTTCAGATCTCCGATCCACTCTTGGATCCACCCGGACACTTTCCACTTGGTCGCCAGCAGCACTTTGCAGCAGATCGCCATTCAAATCGACGACGAAACCCGACCCCGAAAGGCACCTATGCACCCGGCTTCCCTGGGTGAGGTAACACGAGTACTCCGGTGCTCCCGTGGGTAGAGACTCTAGAACGACCTAGTTCTTAAAGGGTTTGCTCCAAGTCCTCCTTTAAGTGTCCCTTTTCTTTAATTTCCTGATCGCGACTTTCTCCATAGAAGTTAACGGCGTATCGCGGTTGTGTATTTACACTGCACGCGTCCCCCATGGGTCCCCTGTGTCACTACCTTGGGTGGTTCCTTGTGGTCCAAGCACTTCTAGAGGCTCTAGGCCTAGTGTCTAGTTCAGTCATGGTTCTTATACCACTTTATTGGTATATGGTTTGGTACGCCCCTAGGGCCCAAACGTGTATTTGTGCTATTACTGTGTTTAAATAACTTATAACTTGTGTACTTCGAACTCTAGCCTCATAAAGAGACTAGAGGGGTGTGTTTAGCAATAAATACATATATTTTGAATATATACCTGGTGTGGTGCTCTTTCATTTGGTCACTCAAGAGATTATAGACTGGTAAAACAAGCTGCTTTACATTCCTTCATTAGGCTACCCTGAAGGCTGCTCTCCATAGCTACCACTAGGATAGCTTTCAATAAGGTTGTCTTTAACCTATCTCCAATAAGGGGTTGTTTGGACTGGTGCAAGGTGCCCACTATAATTAGTGGACAGCATATGCCAGGCCAACTTCTCACAACCCACAAAAAAGGTAACGAGGGCACTGAATAACACAGGAACTTCTCTTTGTATCTGGCAGGAACAACGAAGTTAAAATGCCCTAGTACCAAAATGTAGAATTAGTGCTACAACGGTCTTCAAGAGGACCTGCGATGCCGCTTCTGCCTCCCGTACCCTGGAGGTGGCACATGGGTCACGCGGTACGGTCATACTGCGGTGGGACGCACACTCGTTGACCTCTCATGGCACTGCTCCACACTTCAGGGAGGACGCTTTCCATTAGCTATGTTTTCTGATGACATGTCGCGCCGGCCCCGTCCAACAACAGAACTCCTTTAGATCCAAACAGACTCTTCCACTCTCTCACCGGAAGTGAAACCAGGCCACGCGGACACTTTCACAATACAACAGCCGGGAATGCACTTTTCGGTAAAAAAACACATTCCTTCCTCCTAATTAATCAAATAAACGTCTCACTGAAGAACAGGGGCCAGCTTCGATCGGTAAACAGCCGTTACAACGACTTTTTACTTTGCGATACCATTACAACGCATGCATTACCACGCATGCGTTGTACATCACAAAGTCATTACTACGCATTTTTAGAACGCATGGTCATTTACCACGCATGCCTTTACAACGAATTTTGTTGTAAAGGTATGTATGGTAAATGACCATGCGTTCTAAAAACATGTAGACGATCCATGTCGTTGTAAGGAAACAGAGGCTGTTCCGTTTCCTCACAACGACGTGCACCGCCCCTCAGAGACAACGTGAAGCAGGAACCACGAGGAGAGAGGAACCATGTGGAGTGAGAGGTAAGGGGGATTGGGCATGTGGTGGGGGTTTCTTTTCTAGGGTTTAGGGTAGTGCAGTGGTGTTTGGGTGGTGTAGGGGGTCGTGCTGGTGGTAGTGTTTTAGGGTTTAGGGTAGTGCAGTGGTGTTTGTGTAGTGTAGGGGGTCGTGCTGGGGGTAGTATTTTAGGGTTTAGGGTAGTGCAGTAGCGTAGGGGGTCGTGCTGGGGGTAGTGTTTTAGGCTTTAGGGTAGTGCAGTGGTGTATGGGTAGTGTAGGGGTTGTGCTGGGTTAGTGTTTTAGGGTTTAGGGTAGTGCAGTGGTGTTTGAGTAGTGTAGGGGTCATGCTGGTGGTAGTGTTTTAGGGTTTAGGGTAGTGCAGTGGTGTTTGTGTAGTGTAGGGGGTCATGCTGGGGGTAGTGTTTTATGGTGTAGGGTAGTGCAGTGGTGTTTGGGTAGTGTAGGGGGTCGTGCTGGGGGTAGATTTAGGGTTTAGGGTAGTGCAGTGGTGTTTGGGTAGTGTAGGGAGTCGTGCTGGGGGTAGTGTTTTAGGGTTTAGGGTAGTGCAGTGGTGTTTGTGTAGTGTAGGGGGTTGTGCTGGGGGTAGTGTTTTAGGGTTTATGTTAGTGCAGTGGTGTTTGGGTAGTGTAGGGGGTAGTGCTGGGGTAGTGTTTTAGGGTTTAGGGTAGTGCAGTGGTGTTTGTGTAGTGTAGGGGGTAGTGTTTTAAGGTTTAGGGTAGTGCAGTGGTGTTTGGGTAGTGTAGGGGTTCATGCTGGGGGTAGTGTTTTAGGGTTTAGGGTATGGCAGTGGTGTTTGGGTAGTGTAGGGGGTCGTGCTGGGGGTCGATTTAGGGTTTAGGGTAGTGCAGTGGTGTTTGTGTTGTGAGGGGGTCGTGCTGGGGGTAGTGTTTTAGGGTTTAGAGTAATGCAGTGGTGTTTGTATAGTGTAGGGGTGTTTAGGGTAGTGCAGTGGTGTTTGTGTAGTGTAGGGGGTCATGCTGGGGGTTGTGTTTTAGGGTTTAGGGTAGGGCAGTGGTGTTTGTGTAGTGTAGGGGGTAGTGTTTTAGGGTTTAGGGTAGTGCAGTGGTGTTTGTGTAGTGTAGGGGGTCATGCTGTGGGTAGTGTTTTAGGGTTTAGGGTAGTGCAGTTGTGTTTGTGTAGTGTACGGGGTCGTGTTTTAGGGTATAGGGTAGTGCAGTGGTGTTTGGGTAGTGTAGGGGGTCATGCTGGGGTTAGTGTTTTAGGGTTTAGGGTAGTGCAGTGGTGTTTGGGTAGTGTAGGGGGTCGTGCTGGGGGTAGTGTTTTAGGGTTTAGCGTAGTACAGTGGTGTTTGTGTAGTGTGGGAGGTCATGCTGGGGGTAGATTTAGGGTTTAGTGTAGTGCAGTGGTGTTTGTGTAGTGTAGGAGGTCATGCTGGGGGTAGTGTTTTAGGGTTTAGGGTAGTGCAATGGTGTTTGTGTAGTGTAGGGGGTAGTGTTTTAGGGTTTAGGGTAGTGCAGTGGTGTTTGTGTACTGTAGGGGGTCGTGCTGGGTTCTAGTGTTTTAGGGTTTAGGGTAGTGCAGTGGTATTTGTGTAGTGTAGGGGGTAGATTTAGGGTTTAGGGTAGTGCAGTGGTGTTTGGGTAGTGTAGGGGGTCGTGCTGGGGGTAGTGTTTTTGAGTTTAGGGTAGTGCAGTTGTGTTTGGGTAGTGAAGGGGGTCGTGCTGTGGGTAGTGTTTTAGGGTTTAGGGTAGTGCAGTGGTGTTTGGGTAGTGTAGGGGTCAACCAACATGAATTTGTCCTTGTGTGATGTAACCAATGCTCATGTAAAGCACTCCAATAGCTGACCAGTCTGCACTATATATAACTGCAAAAAAACAAAAAATAAAAAGTGTTTTGCACACTTCTGTCATTGGGCTATACGTGGGCTACCTCTGGGTGATATTTGTGCTACATTTGGGCTCTTTTTTCTCTGGTGGCCATCTTGGGAAACTTATTTGTTATGAAGTTTCCTAATTTCCTCATTTACTACAGTCTCCTCAGTAGGAAATGCTTTCAGTTTTTTACTTTGATTCCATCAAGAAGGCATTCAGATGTGTCACACATTTGCCATAAATTCAGAATGTTAGCACTCTAGTTGTTCATTAGATCACTGTAGTAAAGCTACTGCTCACCAAGGAGTTAACTGGAAGTCTACTGCTGGTATTGAAAGTGATTGTTTCAGTCTGCATGTCAGAATTTTCTAATGAAATAGAAGAGGATTTGAGATCTCACTTAAAACATGCCCTAAATTTTCTTTTTGCAGCACTAACCATAATTTCTATGGCAAAATGAACCCCCTCATTTTGTTCCTTTTTAAATTAAATGTTTTAAGTGTTACCAGTTTATTCCAATCAAGATGGCTTCAGGTGTGCCATACTTTTGTCATAAGTAAGGCTGTTAGCACTCTAGTTGTTCTTTAGAACACTCTGGGAAGCTGCAGTAGAACACAAAGGCATCAACTGACATGCTGCTCCTGTTGAAATATAACAGGAAGATATTTGAGATCTCACTTAAAACATGTCCTAATTTTTCTTTCTACAGCACTAACCATAATTTCTATGGCAAAATGAACCCCCTCATTTTGTTCCTTTTTAAATTAAATGTTTTAAGTGTTACCAGTTTATTCCAATCAAGATGGCTTCAGGTGTGCCATACTTTTGTCATAAGTAAGACTGTTAGCGCTCTAGTTGTTCTTTAGAACACTCTGGGAAGCTGCAGTAGAACACAAAGGCATCAACTGACAGGCTGTTCCTGTTGAAATATAACAGGAAGATATTTGAGATCACACTTGAAACATGTCCTAATTTTTCTTTCTACAGCACTAACCATAATTTCTATGACAAAATGAACCCCATCATTTTGTTCCTTTTTAAATTAAATGTTTTAAGTGTTACCAGTTTATTCCAATCAAGATGGCTTCAGGTGTGCCATACTTTTGTCATAAGTAAGGCTGTTAGCACTCTAGTTGTTCTTTAGAACACCCTGGGAAGCTGCAGTAGAACACAAAGGAATCAACTGACAGTCTCTGCCATTGTTGGATGTACATGTTTTACTGAGAATGTCAGACTTCATTCTCACATGACTGAGAAAGATAATTGAATTTACAGAAAATATGCTCTCATTTTAGCTTCTGGAGCACCTTCCAAAACTGTATGGGACAAGCATGTGAAAATAGTTTTCTCTCAAACATGATTCATGATATCCCAGCAGAAGGTTTTTCACAGGGTAAAATCACCTTAGAACACACCACAATTCCTGAAATTAGTATGGTACCATCAACAAATGAATTCTAATGTAACTAAAGTCTGTTATCACCCTTTATAGTTCTCCTTTTGGTAACCCTCAAAATCTTCGATTCACTACAATGCATTTCAATGGGGTACTATCATGTATATTGGTCCCAAGATGGCTGCCAGCAATTCCAGGATGAAGTGCTGACAGCCAATCAGATCTCACGATGACATGTGTGGTTAGGCTCCGCCCAGATATATATGTGTTTTTACTTTTGATTTTCTCAGCAACTACTGAACGGATTTACACCATTTAACAAAAGGGTTCTTTCTGATCCAAGAACTACCTCTTTGCCAAATTTGGTGTAATTCCGTTCAGCAGTTCGGGCTGTAGCCTTGCATAAAGTTTCCTATGGGAAATTGATTTTTTGACTCTTATTTTTTAATTTCTCCGCAACTACTGAACGGATTTACACCATTTAACAAAAGGGTTCTTTCTGAACCAAGAACTACCTCTTTGCCAAATTTTGTGTAATTCCGTTCAGCAGTTCGGGCTGTAGCCGTGGCTGAAGTTTCCTATGGGAAAATGAATGGGGAAAACACGTTTTGGGACCCCCCTTTTTTCTCGGCCCCCGCTTGACGAATCACCCCGAAACTTTTAGGGTAGGAGCTGACCGGAGCGGGCCATAAAGTTTGAAAATTTCGCGAAGATTCGTCAACCGACGCAAGAGTTATTTCAAATAGAATGTTGCGGATTTCCTATGGAAAATAGGTCCTAACTATAACTATCTACTGGCGACCGCCAGTAGATAATATACAGTCCTCCTTGTTTCAATTTAACTGGCTCAGACATGGCTTTATTATCCGACTTGGAAGATCTGGCTAATGACAATTCCACCTAGTCCAACACCAATAATGGCGATACTAATGATACGGAAACTACAAGAGGCTTGGCCGCAACACCACCAATTATGACCCCCTTTAAACCACGTTCCACGTTCAATCCAATTACAATTAGAGATTCCATTGATATCTTTCAGGAACAGGTGGTGACAGGAATTAAACGGCTTAACCATCAGGTACAGGGGGAAGGGAAGCATAAAAATAAGAACAACAAACAGGAACTCCAGTATCATGAGTTGATGAATAAATTGAGTTCCAATAATGATATAATCATACGCAATGCGGATAAAGGCGGAAATGTGGTCCTAAGGAAAAAGACGGAATACATTGAGGAAGCCATGAACCATCTTTCGGATAGAAACTGCTATCATCGCAGTGACCAACTTGCGCTAAGGGGCATGTACAATCAATACAATATGAAACTTGTGGCATGGAAAAATGCAGGGCTTTTGACTATTCCGGAGTATAGGTTTCTACGGAATGAACATCCAGTTACACCTGTACTTTATTTCATACCCAAGATTCACAAAAACTTTTCTAAGCCCCCTGGAAGGCCGATTATTTCTGCCCGCAATAGTCTACTAGAGAGAACGTCACAATATGTAGACTTTTTTTTTACAAGAGCATGTCCAACATCTACCTTTGTACATTAAAGACACAGGTGACTTTCTTTCCAAAATACAAAATTTCAAATGGCAAAGTGATTATTTACTCATTGCATTGGATGTAACCTCTTTATATACATCAATTAATCATCATGATGGATTGAGGGCGCTCCATCACTATCTAGCCCAAAGACCACCTAATTGTGCGCAACATAACAAGATGCTGATAAATATGGTGGACTTTTGTTTATGCAATAACATTTTTCTTTTTCAGAGTGTGCTATACAAACAACAACGGGGCGTAGCGATGGGAGCCAGCTTCTCCCCCAGCTAGGCCTGTCTACACATGGGGTGGTGGGAGGAGCTGGTACTGTCAAAAGAATTTGCCACCACTGTGAATAATAACATCAAGACCTGGTTTAGGTTTATCGACGACCTATTTGTAATCTGGCTGGGTCCCGAAATTGATGCTGAAAAGTTCATAAATGAATTGAATGTGAATAACCTCAATCTACATTTTACTGCTTCAATTGGTGCGACTACAGTAAATTTCTTAGATGTTGAGGTTTACATTAAGAATGGCCATCTTGAAACCAAGTTACACAGGAAGCCCACTGCGGGCAATGCAGTCTTGCATGCCAGCAACTCACATCCACAGCACCTAATACACAGCATCCCATATGGTGAGATGCTGCGGATTAAGCGGATATGTAGCTGTGAGGAAGACTTGAGAATAGCCCAGCAAGCCAGCAAGAGCAGATTTCTAGCGAGGGGTTATTCTGCAAAATGTGTCAATACTGCTATTAAAAAATGCAATGCAGTATCCAGGGAAAGTCTCCTAAACCAAACCCCGAAGACAGCTAGCCTGCAATCTGAGGACGCAACTAGTCTTAGGTTCATTTTAGGATACAATAGGCATGAGAAGGCCATTAAAAAGATTATCAAAAGAAATTGGCCCCTAATCCTGAATGACCCCATTATTGGCCATCTAGTCCCCAATAATGCAGCCATTACTTACAGCAGGGCCCCATCTATGAAGGACACATTAGTTCGTAATGACCTTCCATGTCAAACCAAGGGAACCTGGCTGTCACAAAGAAAGGGCTTTTATCCATGCAAAACGTGCAAGGCATGCCAAGTTGGGATTAAGAAAACAGCTTACAAGACACCGTTCAGTGATATTGAACGACCAATTGGCAAATCATTATCCTGCAAATCTGATTATGTGGTGTATGTGCTGGAGTGTCCCTGTGCCCTACGATATGTAGGTAGTACTATACTACAGGGGCACAAGAGGATCCTGCAGCACATTAGAGCCATCAAAAACCAGGACACCTCGTATCCTGTGACCCGGCACTTTGGGAAACTCACAAAGGAAATCCATCAGATTTAAAATATTGTCTACTGGATGCTGTCCCACCCAAAAAAAGAGGGGGAGACAGGGAAAAAGCCTTAAGGCGCCTGGAGACCAGATATATTCTGGATCTTGATACCAAGTTCCCTGGGGGGGTCTCAATATGACTGAAGAACTTTACACCTGTCTGTAAATAGATTTGACCAGGGGGACACAATATACATAAACGATTAGGAATTATATGCATCATTAGTAAATTTTATCTAAAGTCATTAGATTTTATATAGCCGCCACAATCCCACTTTTTAATGTTTTGCACACACTTTTTGCACATGGCTTTTAGAAAAGGTTTTAAGGATAACACACATTAGAATAGGTACACCCACAGCACATTGGGGATCCACATCTTCACTAATTTATTTTGCAAGAGAAGGAAACAGACTGGTAACATCAAAAAAAAGTACTGTAGATAACAATTTGGACTTTGTGGAGTTGTATACCAAGATGAGGTATTTAAACCGTCATATAGCATTTTAATTTGGTAAACATCATGGTTACTACATTTTATTATATTTGATATTTATATTAGTGTAATGCAAATGTTCCAACAAAGACTCTTTTAGAATCCCCTACGGGAGACTGAAAATCAGAATAAAATGTTATTGCACTAAGACAGTACTGTATACAGCATTGGCACTTTAGGAAAATATTTAAATTAGAGTTAGGTATTTATACCTTCACTTTAAAAACTCTCAAAATGTCAGAGACAGTCCCGTTTATACAATTCATAGTTGTGTACAGGTTTTAACTATGTCTTTTATAACTGTGTTTTTCCAATTTTTAACATCGGTTTTTAGTTACTTGAAATGTGTAATCCATAATTACTTCTTATTAATTATTTTCCTATATATGCCTATTTGATTGGGTATTTAAACCTGAACTGAGTAATTGACAATGCTGAACTAATACATTGACGCTTTGTATTCTGTCCTCTACGTCTATGCAACCTTCTAGGCACTTGTCACTTTAAGAGCAGTAAAAAGTGAGAGAGAAAAAAATAGAATTTCTTTTTGACAAAATGAGGTATATAAGCCAACCATGTACCACAGAGCATGTCATGTGATCAAGACCCTCCGGGGTCGAAACGCGTCATGCTGCAGTGTTTGTTGGAACAGAATAAAATATAAACCTGCATCGAATTGTGGTCCGTGCTCCTGGTGTTCATTCTCAACGTCAAACGAGGGAAGATTGGAGTTGCCTGAGCTACACCAACACCCATCGGCTCCGTAAAAGCTACACGACTTCCTGGTGAGGAACGAGTGACGACTTCTAGCGGGCCGCTACAGTGTATCCGGCATCTTTTGGCATATTTCTACAGAGGCAGAGGTCCTGTTTCCCAGCGCGAAGGAACCAGCGCTGGAGCGGCAGGTATAAACGTCCTGGGCGCTCGTAAGCCAACATGCTTGTTTAGGACAAAAGACTAATTTTGGGAAACATTTACGTTTTGTGTAGGGCCACCTATTCCAGCCCGAATGCATTGCTGCCTAAGCAACTTTCCCTTGAGACCGTGACACCGGGCTAAAGCCATCACCGCAACCAGGGGCATTTTCTAAAGGAGAGCCGGAGGGAGTCGTAGTAGGGAGAGGACACGCTAGAGGCAAGGGCACTGAGCACAACAATAGTGATGTGCGAGGCAATACGCAAGAGACTAGGCGTAGCCAAGGATCTCTTTAATGAAGAGGAGGACACGCAAGGTGCAAGCTCAGGGGCAGGCACAGCCAACACATCGAGGGAGAGCATTTCCCTCAAACAGACACTGGGGGCCTATGAAAAATTGCGCAAAAAGGAAATAAATCGAAGTTGGGAGGTGATCTCCCCGGACAATTACATAGAAGTGGGCAGAGTGCCATGAGGGCTGCGCATTCTCATAACACCAACATATCAAGACCCCAACCCCAAACTGTTAGAGGAATGGTCAGCACTAATGGCCTCAACTTGCAAACAGATGCTGGGCCTCTTATCTAAATATGCAGCGATAGAACTCGAACATGTGATGGAAGAGTTAAAAAGATGCAAGAGCTGCTGGAAAAACACCCGCAGCAAGAAAAGATTCAGGCCTTCATCAAGGAAATGGAAAACAGATTGGCCAAATATGAAGATGAAATAAAAGTAAAGAAAAAATGGAAATTTACAAGGGACAAAAATGACTATGCTTCAGGCCGGATTTTGACCTTCGGGAGGAAATACGACAGTGCGAGGAAGGAGTTCAGATGCACTTTTGCCCTGAGACAGCAGGAAGCAGCAACATCAGAATCAAGCTCGGATGTCTCAGACTTGGACGAGATGCAGTCAGCCAGCGGCAGTGGTGCCGCACCCTTTACCACACTAGAGGAATACCATTTTTTACAGCAAAACCAGGGCCCAAGGCGGAAACCACCAAACAAAAAAGAAAAAGGAGAAAGCAGCGCAAGAGGAAAATCCGGAGGGGAGGTGGAAGCAAAAGAACCAGAGAAACCGCGTGGGAAGGTAGTCCGGTTCAGCAAGAGGAACAAATGATGGGTAAGACAACCTTTACTGTCATTAATCTCTCCTCCCATACCCTCACCCCAGATGAACAGTCCCTCTTGGAATTGGGACTCTCCTTTTGCCCCATAAATATCTTTGATTATCCGCGCACCCATATCGACATTTTCCTCTTTGCCAGAAAACTGAAACTGCTGAAAGTACACACTCTCAAGGGTCCAAGGGTGGGACATGACAGGGGCAGTGTGAACAATGACCGAGAGGTCTCGGCGAATCCATCCAATCTCCTCTCGATTGGGGACATTGGAGCCTGGCCTCCCTCAGAGAATTGGAAACAGGGGACAGGGACTGGGCAACTGAAAGGGACCTATTGCACACTCTGGAATTGGATACAGGCAGAAGATGCCGCAGCGATTTCAGACCCAAGTCCAGGTTTAACCCCAATACACCACACAATAACATTGACTCCTTTCACGAGGCTGTAGTACGGGACATCAACAAACTGAGAACTGAATACAACAAGGGCCACACCAACAATCTTACCAGGGGGCAACAAGCGGCATCGGAGTTCCTTAAGCAAGCCACCACTTTTGTCATCAAGCCCTCTGACAAAGGGGGCAATGTAGTACTTTGGGACATCAACAAGTACATGGCAGAAGCCAAAAGGCAGTTGGACTTCTCAGGCTGCTATACTAAAAGTACTTTTGCTCAATATGCCGCAACCATTGATTGTTTCCATGACAAACTCTCAGTATGGCACTCCCATGGACTTTTGAGTAATGAAGAACTAATGTTTTTAACTGTAAAAAAAACCTGTTTCACCTTGCTTTTATTTACTGCCAAAAGTCCACAAAAACAGCACAAACCCACCAGGGAGGCCCATTATTTCAGCCAATGACAGCTTACTTGAAAACACTTCCATTTTCCTAGACCACTTTCTTTTTCCCTATGTTTTCAACTTACCCTCGTACTGTAGAGACAGCATGGATTTTATATCCAAGATCTCAGGCATTCCTTGGCAACCCAATTACATCATGGCAACTGTGGATGTTGTATCCCTGTACACTTGTATCCAACATGGCTTAGGTGTAACAGCATGTAGGCACTTTTTCAGGGATAGACCGATAGCAACATATGACCACACAAACATGCTGCTTGAGATGCTCCAGTTCTGTCTGGATAACAACTACTTCATGCATGGCAAGCAGTGGTACAAGCAACTGTCTGGGACTGCCATGGGCAGTTGCTTCGCACCGAGCTACGCCTGCATCTTCATGGGATGGTAGGAGTCAGAACACATCTGGGCAGAGAAATACTCAGGGTTCACTAAGTATCTGGTCCTTTGGACCAGATACATTGACGATATTTTCCTGATCTGGGATGGCCCACAGAGAGCCCTAGATGACTTCCTAGCCACCATCAGCATCAATAATCTGAATCTCAAATTCACGAGTCTCACAAGTAAGAACAAGGTGGATTTCCTTGATGTGACAATTGAGATTTCCAATAACATCATCCACACACTCCTACATGGAAAGAAACTGCAGGGAATAGTATCCTCCATGCCTCTAGCCACCATCCAGCCAAACTCAAGGATAGTATCCCTTACGGAGAATTCCTCCGAGCTCGGAGATATTGCAGCTCCACAGATGCATGCACACGTGAGGAAGGCAACATGACACAAAGATTTCTCCAAAGGGGATACACACGGAGAGTAGTGGAATCAGCCAAACAGAAAGTCAGAGGGATTGATAGAGACACTTTACTCATACCCAGATCAAAAGAAGCCAATAAACCAGAGATCAGGCTAGTCACCACATTTAACTCAGAATGTACCAAGTTCCAAGCCATTATCAGGAAACATTGGCATTTGGTGAAACTTGATCCCGTTATCGGCAAGTTAGTGACACCCAGTGCTAAGGTCACCTATCGCCGGAGTAACTCTTTGAGGGACATGCTGGTCCACAGTGCTATAGAACCTACCCAGACACAAAGTGGAACTTGGTTGAGGGAATTCCCGGGGTTCCACAGATGTGGGAAATGTAAGGCGTGCACACACAGTACCAATGTAAGGACAGTCCCCTTACCCGATGGGAAACAATTCAAGATCAAGTCGTTTATCAATTGCAACACAGATTTCACAGTCTACGTCTTGGTTTGTATTTGTGGCCTGAGATATGTTGGCAGCACAATTTTCCCAGTTAAAAAACGGGTTTTGGAACATCTGAGGGCAATAAGGAATAATGATGTCACATATCCAATGGCCAGACGCTGCAATACAATACATAGCTCTGTTAAACCTGATGATCTAAAAATTGCATTCTTTGGCATTGACAGGATTCCTTTGAAGAGCCGGGGTGGAGACAGGGAACGGGCCCTTAGAAGATTGGAATCGAGACACATGATCAGCCTCAACAGCAAACATCCAGGGGTTCTGAACCAGGACGAAGAGCTTCATGTACACTTAGGATGATTTTGCCCATTTTCCCTGTTCTGTATCTTGTCGCTGTCTCGCTGTTTCGTAGAAGTGCTTATCCCGCCCCTCTCTATTTTCTCCCTTTTTCTCCCTCTCTCTCTCTTTATCTCTTTCCTTTCCCTTTTCCTCTGAATCTTTTCCTCCTTCTTCATGTTTGCCTCTTTTCTTTCCTTGCCTCCTCTCCTACCCCCTGTGGCTGCTCTCTTAACAGCCACTACACGAATGTACTCCACATTTCCCTTTGTGTCTTCGGTTCAAGGGGAACAACCAAGAATACTGTACTGTTCGGTCACTTGACCTGTATTTCTTAAATTTCGGTGCCTTCGCACCAGTGGGCACCACAATGCAATGTCATTTGTTCTGAGAAACTGGGCACTGTGAGACCCTTGAGGTGAGAGGCACTTTCTAGCACTTGCATCTGCCTACTCTCGTCTCCAGCCTAGGCCCATTCCTAACTATAATTGTTTTCTTTTACATTTTTTATGTTTAATTAATTCAGTTGTGGCTATAACAACATTGTCTTGTGCAATATTTAATTTACCCAACACAAATTTTACATGGGACAGAAAAGGTACTTACCTGACTAGAGAGAGTCTTTTTTCATGCGACTGATGAGTTGGCATTTTCTATAATGCCTAAAAGTCTTTTTCCTATGTTTATTTTGTTTTTTCTATGTCACAATGTATGCTATAAATACTGCACTACTATGTACCTTCCCTAGCTTTGACAAAGACCTTCTGGTCGAAACGCGTCAGCAAAAATAAAATTTAATTGAATTGGACTTACCTGGAGTGCGGGCTCTTCTTGCAGCGCGTCGTCGCTGTGCTAGCAGGAAACTGGCAGCATATATTTATATGTATATATATATATACATAAACAAAACCAGTTCTTCTGGACAGATCCCGAAAAAAACAGCGGCACACCTGAGGACAGCACAATGGACTTTATTGTGTTTGTGTGCACAATAGACTCCATTGTGCTGTCCTCAGGTGTGCTGCTGTTTTCTTCGGGATCTGCCCAGAAGAACTGGTTTAGTTTATTTTGGACGGCTGCTGCCGCCGTCGCAGGCACCGGCATCGCAGGAAGTGGATCGGCGAAGTGTAGCAGTAGTTCAATTAATCAATCAATCAATCAGGGGTTTTAAAGCGTGCTACTCACCCGTGAGGGTCTCAAGGTGCTGGCGGGGTGCAGCTCTGGATCAGTCAAAGAGCCAGGACTTGAGGCTCTTCCTGAAGGAGTGCAGAGTGGGGGCGCATCTGATGTTGACTGGGGGCTCGTTCCAGGTCTTTGCTGCGATGTAGGAGAAGGCTCTTCTGCCTGCTCTGGTTCTGCAGATGCGTGGGGTCTCCACCAGGGCGAGGTCGGCGGAGCAGAGGTTCTTTTTGGGTACGTGGAAGGAGACTCTTTTGTTGAGGTATTTGGGTCCGATGTTGTGGAGGGATTTGTAGGCATGGTTGGTGAGTATCTTGAAGGTTACTCTCTTCTCAATGGGAGCCAGTGGACATCTCGTAGGTGCTGGGTCATGTGCTTGTGTCGTGGGGTTACGAGGACGAGTCTGGCTGAGGTGTTCTGGATGGTTTGGAGCTTGTGTAGCAGGGTTTTGTTGATTCCGGCATAGAGGGCGTTGCCGTAGTCCAGTCTGCTGGTTATGAGTGCGTGGGTGATGGTCTTTCTGCATTCGGGGAGAATCCACTTGAAGGTCTTGCGGAGGATGTGGAGGGAGTTGAAGCAGGTGGAGGTGATGGCGCTGATCTGGCGGATCAAGGTGAGAGAGGAGTCTAGAATGATGCTGAGGTTCCGAGCATGGTCCGTCAGGGCGGGTGGGTTTCCGAGGGCAGGGGGCCACCAGGAGCTTTCCCACGCAGTGGGGGAGGGTCCGAGGACCTCTGTCTTCTCCGGGTTCAGTTTTAGGCAGCTGTCGCTCATCCAGGCTGCGACGTCTTTCATTCCTTCTTGGAAGCTGAGACTGGTGTCTTTGGGGTTCTTCGTGAGAGAGAGGATGAGCTGGGTGTCGTTGGCATAAGATACTATGCTGAGACCATGCTGTCTGACGATAACGGCGAGGGGGGCCATGTAGAAGTTGAAGAGCGTGGGGCTGAGCGAGGATCCTTGGGGTACTCCACAGTTGATCTCTGTAGGTTCGGAGAGGAAGGGAGGGAGTCTGATCCTTTGGGTTCTGCTGGAGAGAAAGGAGCGGATCCAGTCGAGGGCGTTTCCTTGTATACCGGCGTCGTGGAGTCTGGCTGCGAGAGTGCGGTGTGAGACGGTGTCGAAGGCTGCAGAGAGGTCTAGTAGGCTGAGGGCCGCAGTGTGGCCCTTGTCGAGTAGCATGCGGATGTCATCGGTGGCGGCGAGGAGGGCGGTCTCGGTGCTGTGGTTGCTGTGAAATCCGGACTGGGAGGAGTCGAGGATGGCGTTCTCTTCGATGAAGGTGGTCAGCTGGGCGTTGATGAATCTCTCGGTGACTTTGGCTGCGAAGGGAAGGAGAGAGATGGGCCGGTAGTTTTTCAGGTCCATCTGGTCGGCTGAGGGTTTCTTGAGGAGGGGCTTGACCTCTGCCCGCTTCCAGTCGTCAGGGAAGATGCTGGATTCGAGGGAGGCTTTGATGGTCCGGTCTAGTTCAGGTGCTATGGCTGCAGCGGCTCTGTGGTAGATGTGCGGTGGGCAGGGGTCTGTGGGGGCTCCTGAGTGGGTGTTCTTTATGGTCGTGGCAGTGTCTTCAGTGGTGGCAGGTTTCCAAGTGGTGATGGTCGGCTGGTTGTCGGTGGTGGAGAGGGGGGTGTCCGGAGTCTGTTCGCTGAAGTTGTCGTAGAGGGCCTTGATTTTCAAGTGGAAATAGGAGCTGAGCTTGTTGCAGAGGTCCTGAGATGGTGAGATGTCCGTGGCTTCGCTGGGGGTTTGGTGAACTGCTGTATGACGTTGAAAAGTTCTTTTGCTTTACTTGCGTTGGTGTGGATTTTTTTCTTGATAAAGGTCCGCTTGGTGGCTCTTATGCGCTGGTGGTATTCATTCATGGCGTTCCTGTAGTTGCTCTGGTCTTCTGTGGTTTTCCTGTTCCGCCAGAGTTTCTCGAGGCGTCTGCAGGAGCGCCTGGCTTCTTGGAGGTTGGTGGTGAACCTGGTGGCCTTCAGGGGGCTTTTTTTGATGGGGTGGCGGAGGGGTGCGAGCTTGTCAGTGCAGCCGGCGATCCAGCAGTGTAGTTCTTTGGCTGCGGATTTGGCGTCGGTCGTGGCGGAGGGGGGGTCATGGAGGAGGGTGGTGTTGAGGTGTTCCTCTGTGATCTTGCTCCAGTTCCTTTGTGGCGGGCACAGGGCGGGTTTGGGTGCGGTGGTGGTGTTGAAGGTGAAGTGTACACAGTGGTGGTCTGTCCAGAGGGGCTGCATGGTGTGGCTAAAGTGGATGTTTGTCCCTCCTGCGAAGATGGGGTTGAGGGTGTGTCCAGCACTGTGGGTGGGGGTGGTGATGAGCTGCTTCAGTCCGAGGTTGGCGAGGTTGTCAAGGAGGGTGGCTGCGGTTGTCGAGGTGGAAGTTCAGGTCTCTGATGAGAATGTAGTCCGTGGAGGCGATGGCATGGGGTGTGACAAGGTCGGCAATGGTGGTGGCGGAAGAGGCACGAGGGCCGAGGGGTCTGTAGAGGAGGGTCCCGCGCAGCGTGGTTCTGGGGCTGGTTTGGATCTGGAAGTGGAGGTGCTCTGTGTTGGAGAGGGGGTTGCTCGTGCTGGAGGTGGAGAGTCAGAGGGAGCTCTTCTGTGCGATGGCGAGTACTCCTCCTGGGAAGTTGGAAGAATGTACACATATATATGTGGATTTGATAATTTCATGTGAATTCACCAAAATTAAGATCATGTTAATTTTGTAAACACATTATATTTCCTATAAAAATTAACATATATATATATATGTTTATATTTATAATGCCAAATTAATGTGCTATTTGCTATTTGTATTACCCCAAATTACACTCAGCCTAGTTCAGGTGCCTCCAACTAGTCGATTGTGAGCTACCAGTAGCTCCCAGACACCTTCAGAGTAGCTCACAGCCTTTAGTTAATTTGTTAAATAGCACAAGCTCATATTTCCCTCTAAAAGTTAAGAGAAGGCTGTGTTAATTTTATATTATTGTCTTCCGGCTGCAGATAGCAGGGTTTGATCATGAGCAGTGCACAGTCAGATTCATGTCCCCAGTCTGGGGCTGAGTCACAGAGGTGAACAACTGAAGCACTGAAGTATGTAACTCTGAAATAATAGTCCTGGTAAAATCTATACTAGAGCTGTGAACAAAATTATGTTTCTGAATGCTTTCAAATGGGATAAATAGAAAATGGAAAGTCATCTTAATGAGTAAGTTAACTTTTCATTTCAATTTTCTCCCAATTCAATTCAATTCATTAAACTTTATTCGGTGTATAAAAACAACCATAAAAGTGTATATGAAATACATACATCGCAAGTAGTTCATAACATAAACAAACTCGTAAAGTGACATTAAATAGGTAATGCAATTACTTCAAAACGTCGGCCCTGAAGAATTCAACACTCCATGGGAACAATTATACTCTTACGTATATTAAGTGCATTTATAATAAAAAGCGCCACATTAAAACAGACCCTAGCATCACTGAGCTCGGACAAAAATTTTGCTGCAGCAAGATGTGATCCACTACCAAATGCGAGCAGAAGTGGTTTAAGATAATAAATTCTAAAACCAGTATAAAATTTGCAAAACAACATAAAGTGCACGGTGCTCTGTTTACTTCGTCCATCGCATGGGCATGGAAACGTGTCAGAGGGACATGATTTCATTATGGGAAAAGCAACCAGAAGGTGGACAATTCCCAATCTAAGTCTGACTAGGACAAAACGATGCATGGGATTGTGTATGTAGGTCAGATAATCCTGGCAGCCCTCTACACGGTTAAGCGTTAGATAAAACATAACTGATGGTTTCTTATTCTCCCTAGCTTGCCGAGTTTCCCTCCTATTATTCATATAAGTTTCTCTGATGGATAGTTTACTAAATGTGAAAACTTGTAGGGGGTCAGTCTGGATTGACATGTTAAACATTTTGCTATACAGTGAATTAATATAGCTTAGCCAAGGGATCATCATAGCGTTGTCCAATTTAAGACAGTCTTGGATAATTGCTTTGGTAAAGCTGGTTTCATCTTTGGACCATATAGAATACCAAAGCAATAGGGGGCGTGATGCGACTACATCTGTGAGGTACTGTAATCCGACTTCTCTGTGAATAATCTCAGATGAAGCCGAGGTAGGCAGACAAAGCAGACGTTTAAGGAAACCATTTTCCTTAGTCTGCAAAACTTTGCTATTAAAGTAACCCCAGACACCAGCCCCATATGTTGCAGTAGATAAAACCCTTGCCTTATAAATTTCAGTCATCTCCTTAACTGGTCTGGAGCCCAGTTTAGCAGAAAATCTAAAAATGCCATGTGTACTTCTGTCCATTTTACTCTTAACATTAATGATTTCTCGAGTCCAAGAGCCATTACCAGAAAAGGTAATGCCCAAGTAACAAAATGAATCAACAGAAGCCACTGGTGATTTATCCAAACGGAATGATCTACATTTTTTAACCCTGGTCCCACATACCATTGTGTAAGTTTTACTTTTATTAATGACCAGTTTCCGTGCAACAATAAAATCCCCAAAAGCATCCATTAGACGTTGCAACCCCAGAGGGGTCCTGGGCAGCAGTACCGCATCATCTGCGTACAGTAGTACCGGAAGGGGGCGACCATCCACCTGTGGGACATCAGCATGGACAGTTTGCAGAGTCTGATCCACCCCATTAATAAATAACGAAAATAAAATAGGGGCTAAAACACAACTTTGTCGAATGCCACGTTTAACTATAAAGTTATTAGTGAATTCTCCCCGAGAACCATAACGTACGTTGCTTACCAAGTTCTCATACAGTCTGGCCAGGAAGCTCACAATTGGTCTAGGGGCACCCTTACCGGTAGTCCAAAGAATGGAATTATCTACTAGATCAAAAGCGCTGCTCAAGTCAGTGAAACAAAGATATAATCTTCCACCTTTGGCACGAGTATACTTGCCTATAAGTAGGTCAAGATTCACACATTGCTCTATAGTCCCTAAACCTTTCCGGAAACCAAACTGCTCAGGTGAGAGAATCGAACAGTCATATGCCCAATCTTCTAATCTTTTGAGTAGTACCTTGCTCATCACTTTAACAGACGAGTCTAACAATGAAATTGGTCTGTAATTTTTGGGGTCTGATTTATTGCCCTTCTTATGGATAGGAACTATAATAGATGCACCCCAACTAGGCGGAGGTGTTGATTCTACAGCCATAGTAAAGACTCTCGTTAAAATTGGCGCCCATAAACTAACACAATGTTTAAAAACATCCACTGGTACCCCATCAGGACCCGGTGCTTTCCCCCCTTTGCTTTCAATCAGTGCCCAGACCACTTCCTGTAAGGTAATATCCAAGGGTAAAGGTGGATCTACGAACTGGCTCCTTTTTAGAGTGGGCACCAGTTCTGCTACAAGGGGATTAAAAATACCCGTAAAGTGCACCACCCATGCCTCGCAGGTAACATGCGACAGTAAGTCAGGAAGGGAATCGTCCTTTAGGAAAGGCTAGTTAACAGTATCCCAAAATAACCTACTGTCCCTTGTCTCCGCCACTTGAGTCAGTTTTGACCAGGCTATTTCCTGCAATTCTTTTTTCCATGCTAGAAGTACCTCTCTTTGTTTGAATCTAAGAGATTTAACCGGTAGGCTATCTCTCGGTCGTTTACTAAGGGCCTGCTTCAAATCCCTGGTAATGATGGTACATGCATGGTTAAACTAGCCTTTACATTTGTTAGACCCTGTTTTTATTGGGCGAGTTAGGAGGGTATCTATTAAGGTAGTAATACCAATAAAATTGTCAAAAATCTGATTGGGAGTAGCCACATCATCTAGGCAATTCGTAACAAAATCAGAACCTATAGTGCAAAGATCATACAGGAATTTAGTCTGGTCCGCTCCATTCCACTTAATACGCGTCCCATTGGGCCTAGTTGGTACAATATCAGTAACACACCTATGAGCTATTATACTGCACCTTCCCCAAAAGAAGACAGACAGGATTATGCAGTTGTGGTCGCTGAGACCCGGGAAGCTACCCGTGGTAAAGTGCACCACCCGCACGCATTAGCAGATATTAAAATGTGGTCGATAACTGTCGCTGAGTCCCTCCCTGTAAACGTTGGAATTAAATTCCCCTTACTGTCACGGGCACCTTCTAGTAATTTTAAATCAAACTTGAATATCATAGAATTCAATCGTTTCCCATAATCATTACGGGGGAAATGTAAATAGTCGTTCCCTAACTCATCAGACACCCCACAGACCCGAGTAGTGGAAAGTGGGCATGTATGAATATTAAAATCTCCGACCCATATTAATATAAAACTACTAGCAATGGGTTTGAGTAAGGTCTCCAATCCCCCGTCAAGAGCTAATGCCACTTTGCCCCGAGTATTGTTGAAGACATTATTATAAAAATTAACCAAAATAATCTCCCGGCCATTCCTAAAGGTTAACCAAAGAATTAAAGAGTGGGAATCAATAGTTATCTGCCTCTTGAGCCTTACTGGTAGTTTATTTGATATGAGGACCGTGAGTCCCCCTTTTGCTCTTCCCATTGACGATGGCACAGCCTCCAGCCAGTATGACATGAAGCCCTCGAAATGGATAGGCTCGGTACTCCATGTTTCTTGGATACATAATATATCCAAGCCATTAACAAACTCCGCCCATACTGGATTACCTTGTTTTTTCACCGACTCCCCTACATTCCCGGTCGCAATTCTGTAACCTCCATCTTTGCCAGAATCACTACAACAGAAAAATGGTTGGTTGTTCATAGCAGATTTGATATGAATAGGGGTTGCTTCATTTCCATATAGCAATGCAGGGGTTACAGGGATATTAATACTCCCTCTGTCGTTACTCTGGCCAATCCCACTAGATTGCAGTGTATTAGATCTAGTGGGTGTCACACATGTAGGAGCCACTGTGTTACAAGAGATGGAAAAAATAGCGGTTGTCATGTATGTGGAATTCACCATATTATTAAAAGGAATGGCAGAGGTAGCTAATTCATAAGATTGATTTTCTGCAACAAGTCAATCGATATCCTGGATGTCACCCAATACCTCGAATCTATTAGATACCAACAGGGGTTGGGATGAAGGATGTACTAATGCAGAGTTGTTGCCTATTGGATTACCTCTACTCATCTCAGGGGCGGGAGACCTAAGTTGCCTGTAGAAGTAGCCCAAAGGCTGCAACAACATATTGCATTCAGGGTTAAGATTGAGGTTGTGCACCCAGTTCGTAAGGACACCCTTATCACATCTGGGATCCCTAAAATTAATTATAATACAGTCCCCCATATAGTTTTTCCTCAAGGGGCCTATCCAGTGCACTCTCCTGACAAGCAAGATATCGTTAGCATTCCCGGCTGGGAAATAAGAGTACCCATTAAGCCAGTGAATCACTCTATTCTTCAGAGAGTCATGAGTTTCTGTTTGACCTTGGCGTAAGGGAGGAACATTAACTATAACTGCCACATAGGGTACACATTCAGGTGGTTGGTGAATAGTAGTACTGGTTGCCCTTGAGTTGATATCGCTGGCCTCTCCTGCCAGTGGGGCTCGTATATTACCACCATATATTGTGTTATTTGTATTCCCATGAGGGACCTGCAACATATTTGGTCTAGGATTCACTGGTTGCATGTGATCCCTGGGAATACCACCAGAAATAGCTCCTGTATCACTTGACGTAATGCTTAAAGATATGGGATTAACCATTGGAGCGGGTGTTGGTATGCATGCATTAAGAACGGGCTCCCTAATATAACCCTCTTTAGGTTGTCCTATCTGGGGTATATGGTGATGTAGCCCAATCTTGGATACTTCGATTTCTAGAGCCTCTAGCTTCTCTATGACTGGGGCCAATAAAGCTTCAAGTCTGGAAGTAATCCCTGCCAATAGTGGTGCCCATTGACTTCCTCCAAAATCTCCTGGGGTAAACCCAATATCTTTGCCAGAGGGGACAGGAGGCTTGAGTGTACGTGGTCCTTTAGAAGCTTTTGTCGCTACAGTGGTGTTTTTACATTTCCTTTTCCTTTTGGGAGAAGGGGGGCTAACGGAAGCTATACTAGGAGATGGTATTATCTTGCAGTTTAGTATGGTATTCGTATTATCAGTAGCCCCCAAACCATTATCACCCCCAATTGCACACTCACTTGCTGGGGGTAGTACCGTAGTATCATTTGGTATAACAGGGGCCCCACTCCCGCAGCCAGACCCTCCACCAATTGAAAGGCGACATTCAACATTGTCTATCTCCTGGGTAATCACATTTACTGACCTCACTAGGTATGAGTCAATGGTTGCGCGACCAGTATCACATGTTGGCGGAATATTAGCTGTTTTGCGCCTACCCATACTTTCCAAAAATGGCAAAACAGCCACTCCGGTCTATACCGGATAAAGTATAAATATAAATAAACAACAGGCAACAACAATCGTAATAACAAGATGATCGGGTAGTCCGGAAAAATGAGCCCAGAATAGTAATGGGAGAGAGTACGCTGCTCTAGTTCAGTTGCAGGTCACAGGTGCAGCGTGTGTTCGAACACTCAACCCAATCTATAGTAGTAGGATGGTGAAGTCCCGATACGGTCGCGTATACCTGAACAACGGGCAAATTAATAACAGTACCTTGTAGAGGGCGTCAGGGGGGTGGCCCAGCCCGGCCTTCTCCGGTCAGTGACGGGCAAGGACGGGCCCTCCTGGGAGAGCAAAGGATGCTGGAACATGGAGTCCCCCAGCCGCTGGGCACAAAGCAAAGAGCGAGTCCCGCACTGTGGGGGTCCTAGGCGCTATTAAGTGCAAAGTTGCAGGCTCGCTCCTCCCTCCTGGGAGAGCAAAGGATGCTGGAACATGGAGTCCCCCAGCCGCTGGCCACAAAGCAAAGAGCGCGTCCCGCGCTGCAGGGGTCCTAGGTGCTATTAAGCACGAAGTTGCAGGCTCGCTCCTCCCTCCTGGGAGAGCAAAGGATGCTGGAACATGGAGTCCCCCAGCCGCTGGCCACAAAGCAAAGAGCGCGTCCCGCGCTGCGGGGGTCCTAGGCGCTATTAAGCGCGAAGTTGCAGGCTCACTTCTCCCTCCTGGGAGAGCAAAGGATGCTGGAACATGGAGTCCCCCAGCCGCTGGCCACAAAGCAAAGAGCATGTCAAAGAGAAGGCTGTGTTCATTTTACATTATTGTCTTCCGGCTGCAGATAGCAGGGTTTGATAATGAGCAGTGCACAGTCAGATTCATGTCCCCAGCCTGGGGCTGAGTCACAGAGGTGAACAACTGAAGCACTGAAGTATGTAACTCTGAAATAATGTTCCTGGTCAAATCTATTCTGGAGCTTCGAACAAAATTATGTTTCTGAATGCTTTCAAATGGGATAAATAGAAAATGGAAAATCATCTAAGTTAACTTTTCATTTTAATTTTCTCCCAATTAAAAATGTCACATTTTGAAACAGCAGGTCCCTTATTCCCAGTGGGCAGTAGACCCTGTGCCAGACGTATGCGGGTAACAAGCAGACATTTAGTGGAAAGAGAGAAAAATAAAGTACAGAAAAAAGATCCATATTATAATTTTTTTACAGAATATTTTTCTGCACTTTAAATTTTCCCATTGGAAAAAAAAAACAATTGTATGTTTGTGTTATTCATGTAACAGTGCAACATATGCCAGTATGTCATGTGCTGCAAGTACATATGACACAGGCTCTCAGTGGATCACTGATCCAACATCGACTTCTATAACATCGAAGTACAAAAATATTGAGTCAACAATATCGTATACAAAAATATCGACACCCAATACACAAAACAGAAATAACACAAACATCGAAAAAAAAATATTGTTTCAAAAAATCTCGATGACAAAAAAATCGACAACAAAAATAAAGAACACAAAATTATCAATAAAATGAAACACAACAAAAACATCAACATAAATAATATCGACAACACAAACATTGATAAAAAAAATAGAAACTATACAGAAAATAACATTTAAACATAAAAAAACTAATTTCAATAATATAATAAAAAACATATTCCAAACATTTTAATAATACACTAAACAAATTTACAAATTTAATAACATTAAATAAAACAAAAACACTAAAAATACGAAAACAAATAAAAAAACAAACAATACAACATAAAAAAATATCAGAAGTCCCAAAAATAAACAAACATAAATATATATCATATGTAAAAAAATATATCACATTTAACTACAAATATATTTAAATGAAAATAATAAACAAGATAAAACCAAACATTAAATAAATATAATAAATATTAAACAAATTACAATGTAACTGCTAAAAAATTCAAAAAAGCTATATCAACCAATACATTTAAACTACACAAACACTAACCAATAGAAAATGGTAACTAATTAAATAAACACTATAAAAACAGGTAATTAATTAACACAAAATTTACAGTATAACGGACGAACAAGGAGGAAGAACGAACCCTTACAACACAGACAACAGAACGAAAAAGAACTACACAAACAACTATTCTGAAAATCTCTCATTAAAGGTAAGAACAAAAGTTTGGGGCTCATTACGATGGCGGGTGGATCGCCACCGCTGGCCCGGCGGTGGTGATCCGCCCGCTATCGTAACGTGAATTACCCACCGCCATATTACGATGGCGGTGGGTATCTCGGGGGACGGAAAGTCCGTCCGCCGCTTTTCCGCAGGTCGGCAATCCTTACGATTGCCGGCCGGGCGGAGCTGGGGCTCATATTTGGTGGCGGTGCCTAGCAGGCACCGCCATCCATATTATGATTTCTAGATTTCAAGGCTTTTCCATGGCGGCGATGCCGCCATGGAAAGGCTGGCAGAGATTTGCTTTGGGGGCCCGTTGCGGGCCCCAGGGGGGGTGCACCTGGGGATTACCTATGGTACCCCCCTACATGTCCATGCACAAGGTGGCAGGCACCGCGCGGTGCCTGCCACATTGTACATGGAAATGCACAACATGGCATTTTACCATTGCGGCGGGTGCTGCAGCCAACAGCACCCTCCGCAATGTTAAAATGCCAGATGCGACCGCCGCGGTGGCGGTCGCATCATGATCAGGGTGGCGGGACCGCCGCATGGCAGGCGGGCAGTCCCGTTACCGCTAGGATGGCGGGCGGACTAAAGTCTGTCTGCCATCCTAATCAGCCCCTAAGGGGCTCATTACGATGGCAGACAGAAAAGCATTCTGACCGCCATGCTAGTGGGAAATTGCCGCCTGCAGGTACTGTGGCAAAACCGCCGGCCAGATTAGGATGCACCGCCAGAAACTCCCTACCGCGGCGGTCGCATTCCAGGATTCAGCGGCGGAAAAGCTGAAAATCCGTCCGCGGCGGTCGGATTTGCTGCGGAAAGGCCAAAGACCGCCGTTTCCCAAGCGGGCAGGAACACATGGAGCTATCCGCAGTATTGTCACCGCCATCCTCCATTGGCCGGATTCTCCGCAGCGGTGTGGTGGGCTGTTTGTGGCATCGTAATACAACTGGGGGTCATAACCGCATTCCGCACGGCGGTCCCTCCCTTTTGGCTCTGTCCGCCACCGCTGCAGAAGGGGATTCCTGGCGGTTCCTGAAACACCGCGGTGGACGGGAAATGGGCTATCTTTGCCCATCGTAATACGGCGGACGCAAGGACCGCTGATGGAGTGCGGAAAAGGGCATTTTCCGCCACCGCCAGCACCGCGGATGTGCTACCGCCCGCCATCGTAATCAGCCCCTTAGATATTATTCAGAATTTATTATAAAGTATAATATATTTTTAACATATATTTTTGATGTACATTAGAAAATTAAAAATATATTTTCACATACATTTTTTTAACAGTTTTGAAAAATGATAAATTTTCTGAAGTATAGTCAAGTAATAGTAAAGTAAATATATTTAATTTTTTTTAATTATAAACAGTTTCATTTTTATTTTTTATCATTTTTTATGAGAAAAAGTAAACATTTTAGTACATTTCTTTTTAAATTTTTTTAATACATTTTATATAATTTAGTTTTGTTGTACAAGTATATAATATGTATTTTACAAATTTATAGTTTTTACATATTTATTATTATTTAATATGTGAAATATTATTATTAAGAAACTAAGGGGCCCATTACGATGGCGGGCGGAAGCACTACCGCCATGCTGGCGGATGCAAAAACCACCAGTTACCGCCGGCACGCAGCAGTCCACACGCCCGCCCAATTACGATGCGAAAAGCAGGCCAAACACCGCCGGCAAGCCAGCAACACCGTCCGCCATCAAAGTGCGCCCGCACACGTAGCGGCGCAGCACAACTGACACACACCGTCCGACGAAACACGTCCCGCCCGGCGCATAAATTACGATGCCGCAAACAAACGGCTCCCACGGCAAAGAGACACCGCACGTGAAAGAGAGGCGGAAACACGGACGCAGAGCACGGACAACGAAGAAGCGGCACCCCGGGCATGAATCCAGCACTGCAGGCCCTTCCCATGCTTCTGCTGATGCACCACCAAGGACGCAACGTACCGCGGAGACGCAGGTAGGCACACACACAACAAGTGCACGCAAACAGCGCACACAGTGCAAGGGCGGAAAAGCGGACAACCCCCCACCAGCGCGTGCACACTACACATCCACCATTGCATCCACATATGACACACAGGCCAAATCCAAACATCGCGGAACACATGTGTACACACCACCTGGGACTAGGAACCAACCACCCCGTCACGGCCCCAAAGCGCCGATGACGCCGCCACACATGCGCACAACGCAGAGGCCAACCGCAGCGCCATGCATGCGTCGCACACAGACACAGGGACACAACCAAGCAGCACACACACCAGCCCCACCCCGAACGCACATGACACGTGACAGGCCGGCCACAGACATGTCCCCAACGCCCAATTCACGGACAACACCCAACGCCACACAACTGACGCACACATGTCAGTGAAGTCACGCAACAGCAGGACACACCCCAGTGTAACAAACATGGCGAAGCACACAGCGGCGGCAACACCAACTAGGAGAAGCAGGGCCCCTTCGGGAAGAGGAACGCCAGTACCACACTGAAAAACCCATACCACCCTGCACATATGAACAAGACACATGAAACGGAACACCAAAGAGCCCGGTGACCGACAACAGGTGGCCCAAGAATTACATCCACACACAAGGCCCAACGCAGAGCGGAAAGGCAGCCTGCCGCCCACACAAGGGAGAGCAGACAGCACTGAATGACCTTCCATTCCAACTCCGAAACCACAGCCCTACGACAGAAGCCGGTGAATACAGCCATTGTCCAAGAATAGACCTACACAGGCATGCCGAGAGACCGACCACACGGCAGATAGCGCATATCACAGAAGCACACAACGGACGGGGAAGAAAGAAGAAAACACTCCCCCATGTCGGCCACATGCAAGTTAATTGGAAGGAGTCACACAGCACTGACCTTGAACTGTCTGAGAAGCATGTGGGAAGAGGGCCCGTGTCCTCCAAACAAGCCAACAGAACACAAGTCCTGTCTCCCTACGACTACACAGAGCTCACAGCAACCTCGGAGCGTGCACATTGCAGACTGCACACACAGCCGGAGCACGCCACCACAACGCACCGCTGCGAAATGGCAACCGCAACACACCTACCCAACTACGCCGAAGAGCTCAAGCTGTACCAAACCAGCACGATACATACATTGGGATGCGATCTCCTGTCCCTGCTGAACGTAAGTTACCGACTGACTTACCGCATCACATTGTTCAGCTGCGTCATGCCCGTCTTCTACTGTCGGAGGTGTCCCTACCAGCATCCCGTCGAGATATGCCTCTCCAACCCGGCATGTCTGAAGGCGGACCTGCTACCACTACTCCTCCCTCTGGACGCACACGACAGGGCCTGCTCTGCCTATGGGGGCATGGCGTATGTGGCCAACATCGCACGCGCACTGAAATGGAACCACTGTGCCTCCACACGACGGATCATCGAGAACAGCTACATCGAATGTCACCCAGCATGCCCCATCATGGTCCTCCAAGGGACAACCTACGAACAACACCTTGACAGCCACCATCCGCTTCATTGGCTGGCAAACATGTACACCACCAATGACATGGAAGCCCTGCTGGACGGCATCGCATACCTGACAACCTGTAAATACGTCGGACCACAACGCAGGTTCCCCGAGTGACCTATGAAGTCCAACCCCGCACCCATGCTCAGCTTCCGCACGGACTGGCCAGTCACCACCACAACAGCCATACCAAACGACCGGCAACTGTAACCACACCATCAACGACATCGCCATGACATCGGATATGACCGGGACATGCACACTGTTCCCCATCACATCCAGGAACACCGCATGCATCGTGGGAGGCAGTGGCATGGGCTCTGTGCATCGCACCCACATGGACGGAACTGCACGAACAACCAGGACACGACATGGATCCAGCGCACATGGACACACACACCGCTCAGTGGACATGAATAGGTCGCCTGGAGTCTGTGGGTGCTGCACCCCTCCCACCCCCGCCCCGGGAATCCCATACCAGGACCTTTGCATGGACGACAAGTGCATACAACAACAACACGACCCCAGTGACTGTGACATGTCCAGTAACCACCACAGTGCAACAACAAGTGGCACGCCGCTGCATGCACGCAAGCACATGCCCTGATGTCATCTCACATGCACGCGTGCATGAGGAACAACCGCAGCAAACCTGTCACATGGAACTGAGATGGACTGTGCCCATGATGCCGAGCGGTCTGGTAGGCTACATGTATACCGTCTGTGTCAAAGTCCGCAGCTCCGCAGCTATACGTAAATGTACATTAGCACAGCCTTGGCCAAGCAGATGTAACCCCACACCCTATCCCATTTGTAATCATGCTCAGTATATCCTCAATATGTATTCCGCTGCCAGTAGTGTCCACTATACTGCATCACAGAGGACAGAAGACTCAATATAATGTTTGAAACCAGAACTGTCTCCGCTGACTCATTTCACAAGTACGAATGAGAGAGGATGAGAGTATGTGAAGTACACGGCAGTCGTGACATGACCATGTAGTCCACTGGTATTGGATGTCAACGCAAATGAGTAGCACTACTGTGGAAGACACACATGTGTCGTGTGAAGTCGTATGGACGCAGTGCTCAGGTGGGTGGGTGCGACGGGTAGATGCACACATGCCAAGTTGGAGCACGCCGTGTTGGGAGGGCTCATGAACAGGACACCACCGCTTCCCTGGGCATTGTGAGAGGACACCTGTCGGGGGGGAGTGAACACGTGTGTGCACAGCAGCCGGGCACACGTACAAAGCGGTACCAGGCGCACCTCAGCCCACCCTCTGTGGACGAGCTGGATCCTGTTGTGCGCCCGCCATGCCCCTTGACAAGGCACACACAGCCCCAGTCGACCAGGTGTAACCCCAACATAGTCAATACGCACAGGCGATACAGGGCACGGGATGGCAGTGGAGCATGGTGTGTGAGAGGTCTCCTCGCGCTCCTCCTGGTCATATCACGCAGGCAATAGAACCTCAACGTCCAGCATGGCAAAAAGTCAAATGGAAGTGTAGGGGGACGCACCACAGCACGAGCAGCACTGACGTCACGGGAGGTGGCTCGCACCATCCCATCCATTGCCCATCATACCAACCACGCCACATGCCATTGCGACTAAGTGCAAGCGCGTGCGCCACCACCCCTGAGCCCTCCCCAGAGAGGCCAAAGAGTGAATGTGTGGGCCATCAGCCACAGACGGACGCGGCATGGCCGCAAGGGCAGCCACAGCCACTGGGTGTCGCAGGTGGCGGATCCGGAAGGCGAAGACTGTGATGCATAGTCCATGCAGGCCGGGTCTCCATTTGGGGCACCACGCAGGTGGACGGTGTCCCGCCACACATCATACCCTGAGACAGCCCACTCGTGCAACTGGACCCACACATACACTCCTTGCCCTCTCTGGTGCGAGCTTGGGGCTGCCTGTGCAAGCGCTAGCCTCGCAGGTGAGCATGCATATTGGGGGGCGAGGGGAGGACATGAGGGCTGGGGCGAAGATGACTGTATCACTGTCAGTTAGTACAAGGGATGACCCAGATGTGGAAAGGAAGAGACGTGTCCCGTGTGTACTGCAACTAGTCGCCAATCCAACTACCCCCCATGTCCGGAATGTAAGCCCGCACCTAGGCCCGCCCATCCGCCACATCGAACATACCACCAGCACGACAACCTTCCCATTCGAAACACTGACTGGGGGTGGCGACCAGTGAACAATCATGTGTAGCCTACCCACGCGTACATGTGGGCCCTCCATGATCCATGTCACCTGCGGCAAAGACATGACATGCGCAATGAGGGAAGTGAGGAGAGCTGTCCGCCCCACGCGCAGAAGGTGCATCAGCTCCACAGACCCAGCAGCGAGTCCAGCAGGGGTCACATGTGCAGGGGCAGCTGTGCCTGGTGTGAAGGCACATGCATATAGACAGCACATCGACCAATGTGTAGTCTGCCCACATCCACAGTCCATCATCATGCGGACATAGGAATTGAACACAGGGCAACACATCTTAGCTGGTGCACCCACCGTGACCAACAATGCGCAATCATCGACGTACCCGCCCTGTGCATGGCCCCCCACCCAACGGAGGCACATCCAGTGCCACCATCCCACACACACAAGCCTTCCACGGAACATGCTGTGTCCAATGGTCAGTACAGAGTCAGCGCCCATCTGGTGGATCCTGAACAGGAGACACATGCACACACATGCCAGCTCCCACTATGTACGACTGCCACCTGGCACGTGCAATGTAACCTCTCACCTGTGACGTGTGACTGCAAGCACACAGCCGTCTTGGCATGGGGCTGTCAATGTGGACACCAGTCAATGTTTCGGGAGCTGTGATCCGTACAGTGCTGTACATAGGGTGCAGTGCTGACACCTACTACTGTCTCATATCCCCTCGTGCCACAGGTCCCACTTGTATTGGCCGCTCAGCCCGTGCCCACATCGTCGTCGTAGTGTGCCATACTCATCCAGCCTCGGAAGCAGTACCATGCTCAGCAGACACTCATGTTGCCGTGGCGTTGCCGCTTGACGAATATGCAGTCAGTCCCCATCAGCACGCCCCGCAAGTCATTGGGGCCTAGATCCCCATGTGCATGCACATGGCAGTGGTATGTCTCACTTGCCATTGCCATTGTTGGGAGACCTGTGTAAGTGTATTGTGGCCGTGCCGTCCCAGCTTGACAGCTGGGCTGTGGCTCATGTGCTTGCTCAGTCATGTCAGTGATGTGTATGCGAAATTGCTATGTGCCGTGTTGCTTAGACATGTGTCCTCTGTCATTTAACCCAGGCAGAGACCGAACATTGACCGCCCATACCAATTGCTGGCGGACATGGACGATACAGAGGTAATCAGGAAGTTTCGGCTGGACAGGCCAACTCTGCATCGACTGTGTGCCATGTTAGAGCCCCATCTCCATCCCCGCAGGGTGTATCCGACTGCTGTCACCCCCACGGCTAAGGTGATGGCCGCCATGCATTTCTTCGCCACTGGGTCATTCCAGCACACAGTGGGCAGTGGAGGAGGGATGTCCCAGCCCATGTTCAGCAAGGTGCTGAGGGATGTACTGGCAGCCATGATGCTGTACCGGAACAGGTACATCAGATTCCCCAGGGCTCGTGAATTGGCGGCAGTGAAGGGTGCATTCTATGCCCTTGGCAGAATCCCACACGTCGTGGGAGCCATTGACTGCACTCATGTTGGCCTTGTTCCACCACAGGCCACTGAGCACCTGTACCGCAACAGGAAGCACACGCACTCCCTGAATGTGCAAGTGGTGTGCCTTGCGGACATGGTGATCACCCACGTGTGTGCAAAGTTTCCAGGCTCGGCCCATGACGCACACATAATGCGCAACAGCATCTTGCCACTACTGATGGCCAATCTGCAACAGGATCGTGGCTGTATTGTCGGTGAGTATGTGGAGTGGTGTAGCGTGCTGGTTGTGCGATGCTGTCCCCTGTCCAGTTGGAATAGCAACGGTTCTCTGTGTCCCTCACACCCAGGTGACTCTGCGTATCCGAATGGGGCATGGCTGCTCAGTCCATTGAGGAATCCTCGCACCCCAGCAGACGATCGATACAATGAGGCACATGGGAGGACCAGACGTGTGGTCGAGCGTACCTTTGGCCTCCTCAAGTCCAGGTTCAGGTGCCTGGACCGCACCGAGGGTGCACTGGCGTACTCCCCACAGAAGGTGTGCCAGATAGTGGTGGCGTGCTGCATGCTGCACAATCTGGCCATTCGGAAGCAGATCCCCCTCATTGTGGATGACGGAGATCAACCAGGGCCCCAGCCCGCAGACCAGGACAGCTCGAGTGAGGTGGACAGCGGAGAGGAGGAAGCTGGGAATGTGCGCCAGCAGCTCATCGCCCGCTACTTCACTTGACGGTGAGTGTCCATGTACGACGGATGATGTGTCTGTATCTATGCAGGTGTGTGTGTGCTGTGTCAGGGTGGCCGTATGTTCACTGCGTGCAGTGTGTCAACGCTCCATGGCCAGGGTAGTATGCCACTGTTGGTGGCTGTGGCATTGTGCCCTATTGCTCTGTGCGATGTGTGTACATTGCTTGTAGTTGTTGACATGTACTGTGTGATGGGTGCGTGACACACTCATTGAATGTGCTCCTGTTCTGTCTCCCACCCCTAGGTCCCTACAGGCCCTCCGGATTCAAATGCCATGCCACGCATCAGGTGCCTTTCCGCCCAAGGTGGCCGTTGTATTCCGTACAAATAAGACACAGGGCACAAACAGCAGTTAGTGAAAAAGGTGCATTTATTACAAACTGTGACATGTGATTGTGTGTAAGGTGATGACAAAAGTGGTGCGTGCAGTGACAATGAGCTGTCGGTCATGGCTGCGTGATGATCAGGGTGTACCCACTGGTTCTATGTCCATAGTCCAACACACACATGCCATCCAGATGGCTGTGTGGAGTGGGATCGTAGAGCAAGTCAATGCAGTGGCTGGTCAAGGAAGGCTGGCGGACGGCTGGCTGGCTGCCTCACTTGCGACTGGAGCGTGCGAAGTCCTCCCGGGAGATCTGTTTCCTCTTCGGACGGCCCCTTCCACGTTTGGGAGGGGGGGTGTGGTGGCGACCTGCTGGTGGTGGGTGAGGTGTGCTCACTGGCTGTGGACGCAGGGGAAGTGGACACTGCTGGCCGACCCTGCGCCCTAGCAGGTGGTGGCGGAGGTGGTGTTGCTGGCCTTGCCTGTGACCCCACCGCCACCACCAGCTGGCCCATGAGGTCCACGAGTTGGTCCATACGGGACACGAATTGGCCCATATGGGCGTCCATGGACCTCAGCACCCCCAGCACCTCCCGCGTGTCAGTAGCAGACCTGGCCCATTGTCCTTGGGCCTCTTCATAGGCCCCAAGGACTCTGGCCATTTGAGGCAGGGCATGGCTCCCAGGGAGGCTGGCGTTTCCCTGACCCTGCTCCTCCTACCAGTCCTGCTGCCACCGGCCTGCCCACTAGCCACATTGCTCACCACGGTCCTCGCTGTGGCTCCCAGGGTGGATCCAGTCGGCCGGGCCACCACCTGCGCTGGGGCTGGTGCCAGCGAAGACGTGGTGGTGGTGGAGGCGGTGGTGGTCGGTGCGGCGATGGTGGCGGTTGCGGCAGTGGTAGTGGCCGCAATGACCGTGGGTGTGGCCGCAACGACAGTGGCAGCAGGGGACTGGGACTGTTCAGCATCCCTGGATGATGGGTTGGTGGGTAGGAGGGGTCCTGGGGAGCGGCTGGGCCCTGCCACGCCAGATGGGCCAGCTTGGTGGTCCGTGTCCGAAGAGGTGGACAGATCCTCCAGATCCGTGTGTCCTCGTTGGGGGCTTGTAGGCTGGCTGTGCTGGCTGCTGTCTCCATCCCCAGCGTCCAGCAGTTCGTCACCTGTGGAGAGAATGAGATTTGTTATTGTGTTGCACCTGGCGAAGTATGTATTAGTCGTCTGACATTGGCAGTTCGTGCAATCTCGTACATGGGTTTCCCGGAGGCGAGTGTGTGGCTGTGGCATCTGTAGTTGTGTGTGCTAGGCAATGGGACTGTGTGCTGTGCACATGTGGCATGGGACGGATTGGCCATGCCGATGGGTGTGTTGCTTTGCCCCTACTCATTGTGACTCTGGTGTATGCGGGCTCCTGGCCCATCCTGGGTCTGGTTTGTACTTTGCTTTTGGAGTTCAAATGGAACGCTTAGGAACGCATATGGCAACATGGGGGCCATGCCCCAGATTCGCATTTGGGAGGGTATATGCTTTTGGGGTACATGCTGTGAGCCATGGGTGCCGAACGTGACATGTGTTGTGGCAGCATGACAGTGCATGGTCTGAGGTGTGTGCATGCCTGACATGCCCTGCATATTTGCTGTCTGTTGTGGTTACTGGACATGGCATTGGACGCATCGTTATGAGTGAGTGATAGTTGTGTGCCAGCCAACGTATTGCAGTTGTCCCATCTCCTTGGTGTGCGTGCTGCCCTGTGCCATGTGCATCACTGCAGTGCTCGGGGGGGTGTGGCCCATGTTGTGTGTTGTTGCTCACAGTGTGTCGTGCGCTTAATTGACTTCTGGCACATGGTTGGTCATGGGCATGTGTCTTAGCGTGACTGCTGTATGTGTGGCAGCTGTGCGGATGACATGCCTTTCATGAGACTGGGGCTGACGGATGGGATGGATGGTATGTTGTATGTGCATGGTGTGTCTGTGTGTTTGATGGGTTCAGTGGTGTTCGTGTGCATTTCTGTTGTTCCGCTCTGTTGCGTCTAGTGTTGTTTGTCTTACATAGGCGTAGTTGTGGGGTGTGTGGTTGACAGGCAGTAGGGGCTACATGGACAGGACTTCAATGGTGTTTCGGTTGTGTGTGATGAGTTGCACAGTGGCTGCCGTGTGGGACTATATTCAGTGTGGCTTGTGCATGCAGACGTGGCTCCTTGGGTGTTGCTATGTCTGTGATGGGTCATGTGGGGTGTGAGTCTGCTGTTCATGTCCGTGTGCACATTGTTCACTTGTTCGTGACGGTGGGCGGTGCTGCGTGTTCGTGTGCTACGTGACATGTCCCATGTGTTGGTGGTGTTATGGTCCTCATGCCTCCAGTAATCCAGCCCTGTCCAGTTTCCCACCTGCAAGTTGTTCGTGCGTGCACTGTACTGGATGCCACATGGCTCTTAGCGGGGGTGCTCCATGTTGCAGGTCTGTGGGGGTGGGGGGGTGTAGTGGGTCATGGGGGTGGCTGTACACCCACTGACACCGATTGCTGTGGACCGTGATGTCTGCCTTTCGGCTGTCGTTGTGCACTGCGGTGGCTGACACGTGGGTGTGGGGTGTGGGGGATGCTCCTCCTTGCTGTGCTGTGGGACTGGGGCCTGGTGTGTGTTGTACTTGGGCTGTCCACCGTCCCACCCACTGCACTTTGTGTTCCTGCCACTTACCTGTTACTTGTCGGTTGGTGCAGCTGTGCCTGACACATGGGTGTGGGGAGTGCTCCACCTTGCTGGTCTGTGGGAGTGGGGGCCTGGTGGGTGTTGTACTTCAGCTGTCCCCCTCCGACCCACTGCACTTTGTGTTCCTGCCACTTACCTGTTACTTGTCAGTTGGTGCAGCTGTGGCGGACACATGGGTGTGGTGGGTGCTCGTTGTGGCGCTTCTGGCATATTTGTGGACATGTTGGTGGTTACGTGGCTGGCTTAGTGTACACATGTCCCCACGCATCTTACAGTTGTTCGGTTTGGCCTGTGTGTGGTAGTGTCTGTTGCATGTGCGTGTGATGTGTTGTGTATTGTGTGCTGGACATGGGGGTGTTTGTCCCTGGGAGCTGTGGCATGGTGGTTGCGCATGTGTGTACATAGCGGTGTGCTGGTATACATTAGTTTGTACTTACCAGCCTCCACTCCCCCTGCTAATCCGGCGAGGATCTCCGGATGTATTACGACTCGCACCTTCTCCTCCCACGCTTTGAAGGTCTTAAAGAGCGCGGGATTCCCTCCGCCAGTGACGGCAGCCAGCTCTCTGTTTTTGCCCTCCTTCTTCTTGACCAGGCTCTTTACGTCATTCCAACGTTTGTTTATCTCGGTTCTGTTCCTGGGCAGGGTCCCGACTGCATTGACCTGGTCTACGATCCGGGTCCACATTCTGTTTCTGGTGGCTAGTGGTGTGTGCTGGACCATGTTCCCATAGATTTGTGGGTACACCTTGATGATCTCGTCGACCATGACCGTCAGCTCCATGGGCGTGAACTTGGGCATCCTTTGTGGTGCCATGGTGTTTGTGGTGGTGGTGCGGTGTGTGTTGTGTAATGTGCAGGGGGTTTGTGGTGCCGGTGTTTGGTGGTGGTGGTGGTGGTGGTGGTTGTGATGTGTGCGTTTCTGTGGTGTGCTGCTGTCCTTGCTGTGTCACTGTGTCCTCTCCTCTCCTCTCTGGTTTGCAATGTAGCAAGGGGTTGTGGTCTGTGGGAGTGCTGCTTTTGTACTCACCTATGTGGGTGTGTCCTCATGGTCTGTTGTTTTCAGGTGTGTTGTGTCTGGGGTTCTGGCCTTTGTATTTTTTGTTTGTCCGGGGGTGTTTTCGGGATGTGTACTGTGCTTGTGTATTTGTGCGTGCCTTGCTGTGTGGACTTGTTGGCCATGTTGTGTGCTATTGGTTTTGTGTGCGGATGGTTTCTGTGCAGGTACGTGGGCGCCATGGCTTCTGCCGTGTCGATTCTCATCGGCGTTGTTTGCGCTGGCGGGCGGTATTTTTGTTGTTTTTCCGCGCTCATGGCGGTGCGATCGTAATTTCACGTGCGGTGTGTCGGCCGTGTGGGCGGGCGGTTTTGTGTTGTCGTGCGTGTTTCCGTCCGTGGCGGGCGGTTTGACTCCGACTCGGACGATGGCGGGCGGTATTTTGTATGATTTTTCCGCCGATGGCGGTTTTCAGTTTGTGTACTCATAATGGCGTGGTCGGTGTTCAGGCGGTGTGTGCGGGCGGATTTTTGCCGCTTCCATGCCTGGCGGATTTATTTACGCCGGGTATCGTAATGGGCCCCTAATATTTAATATATTAAATAATTTACAATTTGTTTTACCAAATATATTTTTATCATATATTTTGTAACAAAACTTTGTTATATTGCTTGCACATTTACAATAGTCTTATTGTAATTTTATATTTTGAAGGTGAGTACATGAAACAAACATACATTTTAATATATATTAAATATTGTACAATTTGTTTTTGATGATATATTTGATGTAAGTTTTACAATTTTTGTACATTTTTTGAACATTCGAATTTTTTTTGACAAAAAATAAAAAAAGAAATGACATTTTTGGCATTTTTTATTAATTCTCCATTCTTGTCAATGGGAAGTTAGTCTATTTGTCATTTTTATTACGCGGCCATTTTGTTTTCCTTTTTCTCACTTTTCTGTCTATCTTTTTTGTTTTTAGGTCATTTTGCAAGATGGAACCTTGCGGTTGGGAGCTGCGTTTCATCTGCTAAGGTAAGTTTGATTTATTTTACTTTTAAGGTAGTTTTAGGGTAGGGGCGAGGTAGTAGTAGTGTAGTTAGATTTGTTACGTCGTTAATTGTTCGATTTTGGTGTAGTTAGGTGTTGTTTTGGTAGTTTAGTGTTTTATGTGTTTGACTAAGGGGCCGATTCCGATTCGGGCCGGAAATCTCACCGACCGAGCAGACCCGGAGATATTTCCGACCGAATCGGACCCTGGCAGTCCGACCGAACGAGTATGATGCGCACGCATGCACTCGGACTCGAGTCGGTCGGACTCCCATTGAAGTCAATGGGAGCCAGACGTACAAGGCGTACGCGGGCTCCCATTGACTCAATGGGTGCGAGGCGAACAAGGGTGCCCCCTACAGCGGGTACGCCTCGAAGCAACTTGCGGCGTACATGCACAGGTAGGGGGGACCCATGGGTCCCCCCTGTGTGCGACTCACGCAGCTAGGCGTACAGGGGGGTCCGACACGGACCCCCAAAGTGCGGCTCCGACTGCTCTTTCGTGCGAGACGGCGCGAGTCGGTCGGACTGCTCGCGGCGCGCATCGTACTTATCTGGCCGGGGAACGTCTCCATTGCGCGGTGCGAGTCCTGTCCGTGCGAGTCGGTTGGAGTGCGTCGGACCCGCGAACAAGTCGGTCAGCGATTTCACGAGCGCTCGCATCGTACTCGCTCGGCCGGACGCACGTAAGAATCGGTCGGGAAAGAGGGCTCCGAATCGGATCCGGTTAAGCCGAATCCGATTTGGTGCCCTACCGGCCGAGATCGGAATCGGCCCCATAGTGTTGGATAGAAGTAGAGTGTTATGTAGTGTTAGTTATGTGTGTTTAATTATGTTATGTTGTATTTATTGTTAATATTAATGTTTGTGGGTCTTTACATGTTATTGTGGGAGGGTTTTTCTTTTTTTTCTTTACAAGTTTTCCGTTTTGTGGACGGATGTTGCTGATGATGGCTTTATTATTTTTAAAAAGGAAAATGTATTTTGTTTCTTTGAAACAAGTTAATTTTTTCACATTTCCTTTTATTTTTCAGGTTTGTTGGAGCGTTTTTTTAAAGCCATTTTTCGGGTTTTTGGTTTTTTTGTTATGGAGAGGATTGTGTCGTTGGAGCCTTTCTTCTACTGTTCTATTTTTGCATTTTTTTAAGCTAATTTTCGGGTTTTTGAATGTTTCCTTATTGAGAGGATTGCATTGATGGAGCCTTTTTTCGACAGTTGTATTTTTGCATTTTTGGGGGCTTTCTTTTCGAATGGATTCGTCTTTCGATTTATCTACAATGGATTTATTCATTTTCAAGGACCGTTTACTGCAACATAACTGTAAGTTATTTTTTATTATTATGGGTGTGAAATGTTTTTGGTTATATATATTTTTTTTTCTTTTTTCTTTTAATAATTATATTATGTCATATATTTGCATGTACTTTTTTAATTTTTAAATAATATAATTATTATTATTAATTTAAATGAGTAGAATTGTGTAGTTTAAATGTTTTGTCATTTAAAAATTCTTATGATGTTTAGGGTTGTTTTTTGTTTATAGTATCGATTTCGCAATCATGTCTAGGTATTCTAGCCCTTTGGTGTTTGGGATTAGTCGAGTTTTATGTTGTAGGTATTCATACATTGTTTTTGTTTGTTTACTTAGTTTAGGGCTTATTTTAGTTAGGTATTGCTCTAGTCTTAGCTCTTGATAGCTTTGTTCTTTTTTTATGGCTTCTATTAGTTTGTGTAAGGTTGGCTGTCCTCTTCCTATTGTGACTTGGAAGGCATTGTGCCATCCTTCCACTGCGTTGTTTTAGCTTTTTTAGCTAGAGTGCTGTCGTAGACGTTCCACCAGGGAATTTGAAACTTTGGTTGTTTACGGTGCCCTGACCTAAGTAGCCTTCCCACCCAAGTGTCTTCAAGGTAGTCTAGGAAGGGAGTTAGTTTTGTTTAGTTTGCTTGGTAGAAAGGGCTTTCAATAGTATGTTATAGTGGTTGGCTACTTTAGTTGTTGGTACGTGGGCCAGGGCTATTGATTTTTTTATCTGATAGGCAAAGTTGCTATTGGTGGCGTAATCTATACTTAGAGTAGATTTTTGGAGATGTCTCCAGATACTTTGGTTGAAGTGATAATAGCAACCTTGTATTGCAGTGTGTGGGTATATTTTTAAAATTGACTGAATCATTGCTTGTTCAAAGTCAATGATTATTTTTTGTGGAAAGTAGTTGTCTGTGTGTTGTTTTATTATTGTAAGGAGCTCTATGTAGGTGGTATTTTGCTTATTAGGGAGTCATGCGTATATGAAGGGGATGTTAGTGTCTTCATATTTGCCGTGGATGGTATATAGGGGCCGATTCTGATCTCGGCCGGTAGGGCACCGAATCGGATTCAGCTTAACCGGATCCGATTCGGAGCCCTCTTTCCCGACCGATTCGTACGTGCGTCCGGCCGAGCGAGTACGATGCGAGCGCACGTAAAATCGCCGACCGACTTGTTCGCGGGTCTGACGTGCTCCGACCGACTCGCACGGACACGACTCGCACCGCGCAATGGAGACGTTCCCCGGCCGGGTAAGTACGATGCGCGCCGCGAGCAGTCCGACCGACTCGCGCCGTCAGGCTCAAAAGAACAGTCGGAGCCGCACTTTGGGGGTCCGTGTCGGACCCCCCTGTACGCCTAGCCGCGCGAGTCGTACACAGGGGGGACCCATGGGTCCCCCCTACCTGTGCATGTATGCCGCGAGTTGCTTCGAGGCGTACCCGCTGTAGGGGGCACCCTTGTTCGCCACACACCCATTGAGTCAATGGGAGCCCGCGTACGCCTTGTACGTCGGCTCCCATTGACTTCAATGGGAGTCCGACCGACTCGAGTCCGAGTGCATGCGTGCACATCGTACTCGTTCGGTCGGACTGCCAGGGTCCGATTCGGTCGGAAATCTCTCCGGGTCCGGCTCGGTCGGAGAGATTTCCGGCCCGAATCGGAATCGGCCCCATAGTTGGTAAAAAGGTTTGGGGCAAACTTTGAATGTGCCATCCATCATCCACGTTTCACAGTTTTTTAGTTTTTGTTTGTTGTTGGTGGCAAAGATGATAATTCATTTTCATGACTGTTATTTTCATGAAGAATGAATTTCTCATCTATGTGGGTGACCGTGTATTCCAGTAAGATTTCTATTTCAGCAAAGGTTTGGGGGTGGGTGGTGTTTGAGCAGTAGCTCTTTTAGTTCTGGCTATTAATCTTTTTAGAGTGGGGATGGATGGTTGTTGTCCTGTGACATGTTCAGGGCCCTAGTTAATACGTTTTTTAGTATTTGGGTACTGGTCTGTTGGGAGCTGGTGCTTGCTTCTCTTTTTGTTTCTAGAGCATCTCTGACCTCTATTTCTGTCACGTTGGGGGGATGGTTGTGTTCCCTGACATTAGCTACATTTGTTTCTACTGTTGTGGCTCTCCCATAGCAAGAATTTGAGTAGGATTTACAATATTCCCAATTGATTTTGTTTCCAATTATTTTTTCTTGCGTATAAGTGTAGCCCATGTAGCACAGAAGTAGTTTTCCCTTTTGTGATGTGATGAATTTTGCTCCTACTGCCATTTTTTGTCTATCTGTGAATATATTTAGATATATATCTATTAATTATAAGATCTTTATTAGTAAACATGTTTGTAGAATTCTTTTATTTGAAAATAAACTTGCATTTGTCTTTGTTTAATTTTCTTGTTGGATATTTTATTGATGGTCGTTGTTGATTCTTTGGTTTCCTTTTTCTGTTGGTTTAAAAGCAAAATGATATTTTTATTAAAGTGTTACATTTAATATTATTATTTTGTTTATTTATTTTCTATTTGTATTTAGTTGAGAGAAAAAAATACTTACTATTTTTAGTTGATGAAGTTTATTTTGTTGATGTTGTTGGATGTTGAAGTTTGTAGAATCTGTGAAGAGAAAAGAATTTGCTAGTTATATTTAGCTTTTTTATTTAATGTATTGCTTTTTATTATTTTGCTCTATTTGTTAGTTAATTAATATACTTACTTAGGGGGTCATTAGGATGGCGGCGGATCGCCACCGCCGGCCCAGCGGTGGCGATCCACCCGCCATCCCAACCTGAATTACCCCCGCCATATTATTATGGCGGGGTACCGCGGCGGACGGAAAGTTCGTCTGCCACTTTACCGCCGGTCGGCAATCGTTCCGATTGCCGGACTGGCGGAATTGGGCCTTAATATGGTGGCGGTGCCTAGCAGGCACCGCCATCCATATTAGGATGTGTGTTTCAAAAGGCCTTTCCATGGCGGCGATGCCTCCATGGAAAGGCTGGCAGAGATGTGCTTTGGGGGCCCGTTGCGGGCCCCCAGGGGGGGTGGGGGGTGCACTTGGGGGGTACCCATGGTACCCCCCTGCAGTCCCATGTACAAGGCGGCAGGCACCGCGCAGTGCCTGCCACGTTGTGCATGGGAATGCACAACATGCTCATTTGGCATTGAGGCGGGTGCTGCTGTAAGCAGCACCTGCCGCAATGTCAAATATGCGGAATGCGACCACCAGGGTGGCGGTCGCATCCTAATCAGCGGTGCGTTGCCGCCGCACGTCTGGCGGCCGGTCCCAGCACCGCGAGGATGGAGGGCGGACTAAAGTCCACCCGCCATCCTAATAGGCCCCTTAATTTCTGAATCATGTATTTAATATTGTCAAAAATTGTATAAAGCAGAAAGATTAGTGGGGGAAACCAATGTCCACACAGTCCTCTGTAATCAACTAGGCTCATATTTCAACGCAGCCAACCAGCGGCGAACACACGACCAATAAAAGGGATCCCCCAACTTGGTTCAATAAAGAGTGTCGAATTTCCCGAACTGACTTAGCTAAGGCAATTACATCTAAAGTCAGAGGGGATATAAAAACCGCAAAGAAGGATTACAAATCTTCCCTGCAAAAAGCCATAAGAGCGTGGGATGAAGTACGCTGGCAGAATCTCAAGAAAGCTTGTGAAAAAAGAGATTCAAAGAGGTTCTGGGCATTAGTAGTCTGGGGTGATGAAGCAGGCATCTGCCTGGTATGATCACTTCCATCAACTCTACCAAGGCAACGATGCACATATATTTCCCAGGGAAGCTCCAACCATTTTGGCTCTGCCTACGGACAGTGATCTATTCAGGCTAAAGGATATCGAAGCTTCCGTTGGTAAAATTGTTCAGTTGAAAGCCCCAGGCCCAGACGGTATACCTGGTGATCTCTTTCTTTATGACAGCCTGAACTGGACCTGTTACATCTTTATGTTTGCAAATGCCATAGCAAGAGGTGCCCCAATTCCGAGCTCTTGGAGAGGGGCCGAGGTGGTCCCCATCTATAAAAAAGGGGACAAAGAACTCCCTAGCAACTATAGGCCCAAAAGACTAATAGACGCTATCCAGAAAGTATTCTTCCGAGCCCTTTTGCAGAAAATTCAGATATGGGTTGATGAAAATGATATTTTAACCCCTTTCCAAGCGGGTTTCAGGAAAAAAACAGGGGGCAGTCGATCGGATGTTTCGACTCCTCCTCCTTTACTGGAAGACAGTGGTTATCGGTAAGGGCAGTTTTTATATAGCCTTCATAGATTTGAAGACAGCATTCAACTTAGTCCCAAGGCAGAAGCTGTGGCAGGTACTTAATGACATGGGAATCCCAGTTGAAATCCTAAACCTAGTTATAAGGTTTCATGTTAGAGTGAGGTGGGGCACTCAGTGGCAATTTACTGAACCTATCCCTGTCGGCAGGGGAATCTGACAGGGATGTGTTTTAGCACCCATACTTTCTCACTATACATGAATGACATAGGGGGTTATTATGATGGCGGTGAACCCGCCACCAGCAGCCTGCCGGTGTCCGGTTCACCGCCATCGTGCGGCCATTCTCCGCCCGCCAGATTAGGATGGTGGGCGGTGTGCTGGCAGATGGAAAGCCCGTCCGCCACGGGTTCGAAACAAGCAATCGTTACGATTGCCTGTCGGACCCGGCCAGCATACCTAGAATGGTGGCGGTGCCTAGTAGGCACCGTCCGCCACATTAGGATGCTGCATCAAGCCAGCCTTTCAATGGCGGTTTAACCGCCATGCAAAGGCTGGCGGAGATGTACTTTGGGGGCCCGTTTATTTATAATAATATTTAATATATTAAATAATAATAGAAATGTACAAAATATAAATTTGTAAAATACATATTACATAATTTTGAAACAAAAATACAATTATACAAAATGTATAAAAATGTAAAAAGAAATGTACTAAAATGTTTACTTTTTCTCATAAAAAATGATAAAAATGAAAATGTTTATACTTAAAAAATTAAAAATATATTTACTTTACTATTACATGAATATACTTCAGAAAATGTATAATTGTTCAAAACTGTTAAAAAATATGTATGTAAAAATATATTTTTTATTTCACTAATATACATCATAAATATTTGTTAAAAATATATTAAACTTTATAATAAATTCTGAATATTATCTAAATTTTCTGAATCATGTTTTTAATATTGTCAAAAATTGTATAACAAAACCAAATAAAAACAAAGTAATTGTGAACAAAAAAATACATATGTTTACAAATAAAAACATTAACAATAAAAACTGACATCTCCTTTTTTTATTTGAATGTACATATGAACTCTCTAAAAAATGACATAATAAACAATACAAATTTAATATTCCTAACTCCAAAACCAACTAAACTCATAGAAAATGCTGGATAATAAACCATAATAAATTACTAATCTAACTCCAAAACCAACTAAACTAAGGGAAAGTGCTGGATAATAAACCATAATAAATTACTATTCCAACTCCAAAACCAAATAAACTCAGGGAAAATGGTGGATAATAAACCCCAAAAAATTACTATTCCAACTCCAAAACCAAGTAAACTCATGGAAAATGCTGGATAATAAACCATAATAAATTACTATTCCAACCCCAAAACCAACTAAACTCGAGGAAAGTGCTTGATAATAAACAATAATAAATAACTTTTACAGCTCCAAAACAAAACAAACTCAGGGAAAGTGCTGGATAATAAACCATAATAAATTACTATTCCAACCCCAAAACCAACTAAACTCGGGGAAAGTGCTTGATAATAAACCATAACAAATTACTATTCCAACTCCAAAACCAACTAAACTCAGGGAAAGTGCTGGATAATAAACCATAATAAATTACTATTTCAACTCCAAAACAAAATGAACTCAGGGAAAGTTCTGGATAATAAACCATGATAAATTACTATTCCAACTCCAAAACAAACTAAACTCAGGGAAAGTGCTGGATAATACACCCCAAAAAAATTACTATTCCTAACTCCAAAACAAAAAAGGAAAGGAAAATACTACATATTGTAAAAATGACAATTATGTAAAAATATAAAATATTTCAAAACAAGATATAAAAAATTCAAAACATTTAAAATATTAAAATTCCAATATAAAAAACATAAGTATTAAATTGTAAATCGCAATTACATTTTAAAAAATGTACAATTAAAATTACCCAAATTTAATTGAAACTAAAAAAATTAAAAACAAAAACAATAGAAAAATATGCACAAAATTTAAAATTAAACCAATCATATATTTATATATTTTTTTATTTAAAAAAAATTATAAAATATTTTGCACAATTTACACCAAAATATTAGCCCTCAAAAATATTATAAACTTATATATTTGTTTTAATGATTTGTATATTTCAATAATTTTTTATTAAAATGTATTTTTAACCAACATTCTTAAATTACTCTCCACCATTATCCCCTACAAACCCAACATCCCACTCCTAACTTTTTACATAAAATGTTTTAAATTATTCAAAATTTTAAACAAATATTTTTAAATTACTCCCCACCCTTATCCCCTATAAACCCAACATCCCGCTACTAACAATAAATTCAAATATAATAAAAACAAACATTTTCACACAAAAAAGAATTAAAAAATATAAAATAACTACTACCAAATGAATTTAAAAAAATTAAACAAAAACAAAAAAATACAGTCCATATTATTTACAACAATATATTTGCAATCGATATTTACAAATTCGATATTTCTACATTACACAAAAATCGATATTTTAAACAACGAAAAAACTTACCTCGATATTTTCCACTATCGATATTCTTGACTCGAATATGCCTCTTTTTTCCGTTTTCCCTCACCCCGCGTGTTGTTACAACGCGGTCGTTACAATGACTGCGTTGTAACAACGCATACCATTACCCCGTAAGTCATAACAACGACTTTCGGAGGGGGGCGCTGGATGTTGGAATCGTATAATTTACTATTCCAACTCCAGTCTGTGCGGACAGTAGGGAAGGTGTTGGATTTTAATTCCAACATCTTCTCCCCCCTCCGCAAGTCGTTGTAACGACTTGTGGGGTAATGGTATGTGTTGTTACAATGCGGTCGTTGTAACGACCGCGTTGTAACAACATGCGGGGTGATGGATGCGGAGTAAGGGGTGTTTACCTCTTGACTCGATATTCACGCAATTCGATATTTCAACATTGATATCCTGTCTCTGCACCGCTCTCAGTCACCCTGCAAATATGTCCCATTCATATGCACACATGTTCCTATAGACCCCAAAGACCATACTTTCACTGACACACATGGCAGCCCTTTCATAGTGCCCTTACACATAGCATGTTGTTTAAAACAGAGTATGTTGCTCTATGCTCATTAGCCTTAAAGTAACTGAAGCTGGGCGTGGGGGTGTCTGGTAACAATGCGCAAGTAGTTTAGCCTTCAGTAGTTCAGGATGTTTATCAGTGATCAGAAGTAGCTCTTACTACAGAAAATATTGTAGACCCCTGGCCTAGATGATGTAAGTGGGCAGGATTAGTAAAATATAGAGATGACAAGGGATAAGGGTACTCAACAGGTTACTACAATTTAGTTCCTTGTATGACAATTTTCAATGTTTCCTTCTCCACAGTTGATTCCCAATAAATCAATTTGGCCCTTGATTTTGGTAATAGTGAGAGGCTTTTGGGATTAGTCCAGTAGGCCTCCAGCCCTAGTCGCTGGAGTAGACCTCTCAAGGAATTGAACCAGGGGATCAAGGTTATCTGGGGATAGTGCAAAGGGCCAATCACTGGTGTTCGATATGGGACTAACTCTTCGATGGACCATAGACGATGCCAAAACATTAGCAGTTTATAGTCAAGCTTGTGAGCCAGTTTTCTCTGGGCAAAATCCAGGCACAAGGAGGTCAGGGCAGTGCTTAGGGGTAGGTTTAAAAGAGATCTTAAAAAACAGTTTTCTACTGCAGTAAGACAATTTGTATTCCCAGTTCCGCCCCATAGAGTGCCCCCCAACACTTTGACATTGTAGATTTCAAGAGCAGGGGCCACTTTCCTAGGCACCGTTTTTTTCAGGATTTTTGAAATGTGAGCAGTCTGCTGAATTAGCATCAAGTTAACTTTATCAATATGGGGTGCCCAATTTGAGTTTGGAATAAGATGGATACCCAGGTAATCGAAGGCCGATACTTGTTCCAAGATGGTGTCACCTGCAAACAAATGTCTTTTGCTCAATTTTACATTTCGTTTGGTAAAAATCATGTACTTGGTTTTGGCCTCATTTAGCTCCAAACCTCGCTAGTGGCAAAACCTTAAAAAATCATTCATCAGTTGTTGGAGACCTTGCGGGGATTTTGAAATTAGAAGAGTGTAATCGGCAAAAAGGAGCACCGGTACTCTTTGCTCTCCTATTTTGGGGGTGACACACCCGTCTCTATCTAGAAAATCGACCACCCCATTTATGAAGATTGAGAAAATGGTAGGTGCAAGCACGCACACCCTGCCTCACACCTCGTTCGATTGGGGATTTCTCTGTTTGCTGATTATTCACACCCCATCTCACTTGAGCTAAGTTTGAGGTGTGCAATCTGATAAGAATATCCAGGAGATTATGAGGTATGCCCATCTTTTTCAACACTCTCCAAAGAGTGGCTCAGGGACCCAGATCAAACGCCGACCGAAGATCGACAAAGGCCCCATATAATTTTCCACCCTTGATAGTCACTTCCTTCCAGTACAAACAAAGGAATCAAAAAACCTGGTCAACCGTGCTAATATTGGCACGGAAGCCCGCTTGGAAGTCGCTTAAAGTACAAGAATCCAGAATCCAGTCCTGAATTCTCGCCAGAACCTGCTTACGAAAAACTTTCTGGAGGGAGTCAATGAGACTTATCGGCCTATAGCTAGCTGGAACCGCTCTGTCGCCCTTCTTATAGATGGGTATTATTTCAGCTATCTTACATGATGGTGGGATGCCCATACCCGATACAATGGCATTTGTTAGCATATTAATATACGAACCCCAGACGATTGGATCATCCCTGTACACTAACAATCCCACTCCTCGGTCAAATCAAGTGGGGCAAAGGAAAATGGTTCAAATGTACAATTAAAATCACCAGCTACCAAGGCTGGGATGTTATCGGGAAGATCCGACAAAGCAAGGTCTAAAATACGGATGGTACTGGTTTCCTCAGAACCCTGATCAACTCGATTATAAACATCAAAGATCCTGGTTGTCAAGCCACAGTGTAGGGCCAGGTCGACTATTAGAATGTCTTGGGAATCTACATGGACCTGCCTAACTCTGGAGCCCAATACATTTTTGACCCAAATTACTAGGCCTTCTGAGGGCCTCCCCAGCTCTTTCCTTGTGACATTTTTGATATAGGAAGAGAACCCATTCCTGTGGTGTAAATCCATTCAGTAGTTGTTGAGAAATGTAAGTTTAAAATTATATTGATTTTTTCTGGCCGCTGATATTTCGCGGTGGTTTCGCAATGAACCGCAAATGCCCACGCCAACGGGAATGCTCTGATTGGCTGGATGCCACCTGAACAGAAAGTTGTGCCTGCCATTTTATCTATTGGGACTGGTTCCTGGGGCTGAAAATCTGTGTGAAAGCCCACCTAATGGGTCAGGGTGGAGATACTCTGACCCCATGGTTGAGAAATGGGGATTCTAGTGACGTAAGTTAGTTGTTCAAAATTGATTTTTTTAATTGCGCTCGATATTCGTGGCAAAGCAGCAATTGCCACTGCAGCCCCCCGCGTATCATTGCGGGGACATCTCATATATCTATGTTGTCACGAATATTGATGAAAATATTATATCAATAAATCATTAATATGCATTGTTATAGAGATATTGAGATATTGATAAATGCTTTTATAGAGGTATTTTTTATATTGAGTTATCTACTGCGATGGTTAGAATTAATTACATAGTCATTATTTTTTTATGTGGTGGTGGCTATTGAAATCCTGCTTTTGCTTTTTGCTTTCTGCTTCGGTGATGCAACCGCAGGGATCACAATTACCGACGTCATCGCGATCTCCGGCCTCAACACAAAAATGGAAAATAGGTTTCACACACTAGAAAAGCATGAGTTTGAAGTGTACAGTAATAAACCCCTAGTGTGTAAAATACTATAATATGTGGGAATGGTTCACTGACAGAATATCGACCTCAAAAATATAGATGAAAAAAATATTGAGGTAAAAATATAGAATGCAAAAACATCGACTCCCTATACTTAAAAAGCTAAGTACAAAAATATTGATAATAATAAATATTAAATAAAATTAATTTTGAAAAAATTAATTAGATTTAATATACATTTTAACAAATATAAAAAATAAACTTAACTAAAAAAGTTAAAAACACAAACATAATAATTAATATATATATATATATGTGTATATATATATATATATATATACATATTTACTTTAAAACAATTAATAAACTATTGTAATTTATTTTATAATTTTAAATGTATATAAAAATTTGCAAATAAATATACATATATATATATACCAATAACTTAAAACATTAAAGTATTTAAAAATCTTTAAACTTACATTTCCCACTACAGTCAGTGCAACAGTAGGGAAAGTGTTGGATAGCGGAGGGGTAAAAATTACTATTCCCACTCCAGTGAGTGCAACAATAGGGAAAGTGTTGGATAGCGGAGGGGTAAAATTATTATTCCCACACCAGTGAGTGTAACAGTAGAGAAAGTGTTGGGTAGCAGAGGGGTAAAAATTACTATTCTCACTCCAATGAGTGCAACAGTAGGGAAAGTGATGGCTGGCAGAGGGGCAAAAATTACTATTCCCACTTCAGTGGGTGCAACAGTAGGGAAAGTGTTGGATAGCGAAGGAATAAAGTTTACTGTTAACACTCCAGTCAGTGCAACAGTAGGGAAAGTGTTGTATAGCGGAGGGGCAAAAATTACTGCTACCACTCCAGTCAGTGCAACAATAGGGAAAGTGTTGGATAGCGGAGGGGTAAGAATTTCTATTCCCACTCCAATAATTGTAACAGTAGGGAAAGTGATAGATTGAGGAGGGGTAACAATTAATATTCCCACTCTAGTCAATTCAAAACTAAAAACAAGCAAAATATTAACAAGAACAAAAAAATTAAAAAACAAAAGAAATAGAAAAATATTTAAATATCTTAAATATGTAAATACAAATATATTTAATATTAAAAATTATAAAATAAAAACATAATATAATGGTAAATACATATGACAAATACCTACAAATATTCTATTAAATAAACTAAAAACTAAGGGGCCTATTAGGATATCTGTCGGATCGCCACAGCCGGGTCGGCGGTGGTGATCCGCCCGCCAAATATGCTTTTTCACCCCCCGCCATATTAGCTTGGCGAGGGGCACCGCGGCGGATGGAAAGACCGTCCGCCGCTTTTCCGCCGGTCGGAATGCCGGCCGGGCGGAAAAGGCAGACAACATGGTGGCGGTGCCTTGCAGGCACCACCATCCATATTAGCATGCCTGCGGTGACATGCCTTTCCATGGCGGAGACTCCGCCATGGAAAGGCATGCGGAGAATGCCTTCGGGGGCCCATTGCGGGCCCCCGGGGGGTTGGGGGGGTGGATGCCTGCACTTGGGGGGTACCCATGGTACCCCCATTTATTGGCATGCACATGGTGGCTGGCACCACGCGGTGCCTGTCACGTTGTGCATGCCAATGCACAACATGCATATATTGCATTGTGGCGGGTGCTGCTTAGAGCACCGCCCGCCGCAATGCAATATATGCGGGATGCCACCGCCACCGTGGTGGTGGCATCCTAATTGCCATTGCAGGACTGCCGCACCTCTTGCGGGCGGTCCCGTTTGCCGTTGCGGTGGCAGGCGGACACAGTTCGCCCGCCATCATAATAGACCCCTAATTTCCAAACAAATAAATATTTTTAATTAGAAAATATTTAGAAACAAAAACATTAATTATTACATAAATTTAGGTTTTTTATTTCCTACCCTATAACCCCACACAATTCACAACTCACATCTAAATTTTAAAAAAATGTACTTCCATAATTAACAGAATTAATTACCAATTAAAGAAATATTATTAATTACAAAACAAATTAAAATTCATAAAAATTAATTAACTTCCCACACTTTACCCCTATAATCCCCACAACCCACAGCTAAAATTAAACTGTAAAAAAAATAATTACACATTTAAAACTTATTTTCAATTAAAAAACGGATAGTATTTAACAACTAATTATAAAGTAAGTAAAATTAATTTACTCCCCACCCTTTACCCCTTTAAAAGTAAAACCCACACTCAAAAAAATAAACAGTTGCCCTAATTAAATGTCAATTAATTAATTAAGATTAATGATCAATAATTATTAATTAATGAAACATAAATTACTTCTCACGCTTTACCCCTATAGACCCCACAACCCGCACCTAAAATTAATTGCACACTTACCATAATTAATTGTCAATTAATTAATTAATGTTAATTAACAACTAATTATTAATTAATTAAAAATAAATTGCTTCCCACCCTTAACCCTTATAAACCCCACAACCCGCACCTAAAGTTAATTACACAATTACCATAATTAATTGTCAATTAATTAATTTATGTTAATTAACAACTAATTATTAATTAATTAAAAATAAATAACTTCCCACCCTTTACCCCTATAAACCCCACAACCCGCACCTAAAATTAATTACACAATTACCACTGTTAATTGTCAATTAATTAATTAATGTTAATTAACAACTAATTATTAATGAATTAAAAATAAATTACTTCCCACCCTTCAGCCCTATAAACCCCAAAACTCGCACCTAAAATTTACTGGAAAAAAATTAAAAACAAAATTAACATTATAAAATCTCAATTAACTAAATATTATTAAATAAAAAATATTCATTAATTCATTATAATTAAATTACTTCCCACCCTATTCCCCTATAAACTAACCCTGGGCGTAGTTCGCGTAGTAGTGCTACGCGTAGCTACGCGAAGTGCACTTCGCACTACGCGAGCTACGTGTAGCACTACGCGAACTGCGTAGTGCGGTAGGAAATGCTGTTCGCGATGATTGCACAGTGCCGGATGCTTGTCCGCACTGTGCAATCATTGCAAACGGCATCTTGCACAGTGCAAGCGGTCGTTTTCTGCCGCTCGAGTAGATTTGTACTCGAGCGGCAGCTTTCTCAACGCGGACTGGTCGTTTCTCATCGCGAGCGGTCGCGAACATACGCGACCACTCGCAATGAGAAACCTGACCTCCCCGCGTTGAGAATCTCGCCGGGAGGTTTATTTTCCACGCTCGCGATCGGGAACTTGATGTTGCTGATCACGAACGAGGAAAAAGTGTCGCCGGGATGTCATTTTGCTCGCTCGCGGTCGCCAACTTGACGTTGAGGACCTCGAGCAAGCAAAAAATGACCACTACGCTACGCGTGTTTGCAATGTGCTACGTGCAATTCGCGTAGTGCGAAGTAGCGCAAACTTCGCAAACTACGCGAGCGTAGCATAGTACTTCGCCCAGGGTTAGTATAAACCCACAACCCGCTACGGAACTAAAAAACACAAAAGTTAATTAAAATTAAATTAATAACTGCTAAAAATTTGACACATATATTAAAAAACATAAACAATACTTATACAAAAAATATATCACATACATTTAAAATATATACTAAAATACATTACACTAACTAAAAAATCGATATTTTAAACAACTATATTTTTGCAAGTGATATTAATAACATCTATATTTTTAAAATCAATATTACTTACCTTCAAATCGATATTCTTGACAACGATATTCTTGCACTCCATATTTCTATGCCACGAAATTTTTAACTCGATATTATGGTAGGTCAAATTTTTTACCCTCGATATTCTGTCTCATTACTGTGTGCATATATGTGTTTTCACTTTGGGGGAAAGGTGCGATCGTCGCGGTTAACGGCGACATCGCGATGCCCGAAATAACCGCAAAAATGGAAAATGGGCCTGAAAGATCGCTTATAAAGAAACTTAGTACAAAAATATGAGTTTAAACATGCTTTGAAAGAAGTATGCATATGTGTAGGGCAATGTTCAGAATAGATTTTTTTACATATTGTTGTTGGATGTGTTGGTGGCCATTAAATGTCTGCTTTTGTTTTCCGTTTTCACAATGTGTCTGCGGGGATCGCGATTACTGACGTCATTGCGACTTCCGTTGTCTTCGCGGAAACGTAAAATAGTGTTTGAAGGCGATTATTCAGTAAACTCACTACAAAAATATGAGTTTGAAAAGTACACTAACAAAGCTCTACTGTTAACTATACTGTAGAATATGTCTATATATATGTTTTACACTTTAGGCCCGATTCCGATGTCATGCGGAAAGCATCCTGATCGACTTGGATTTGTAATGCTTTCCGTACGACTCGACCGCGAGACCTCCGATCGACGGAGTACGATGCATCCCATGTGAAACACAACCGATTCGTACGGAATGCTATCATTCCAAACGAAGGCTCCGTAAACCGCATCGATGCGACCGACACGTTTATAAACGTTCAACCTTCGCATGCCGGTCAAGAATCTGACTCGTATCAACACACGGTGAGATGGTGTTGCAGGAGAATCGATTACGGAACCGTGTCGGTCCTTGTAAAAAATGTCAATGGGGGGAGTCAAAAACACCCAAATAAAGCATTGACAAATCCAAAAAAAGTAAAAAATAAATAAAACCACACCCACAAATCCACCTACATAAACGGCCAACACCATGACCATGAACCTTTGCCACAAATGCCAATACTCACAAGGAGCTTCCAACAGACATTCCTTGCTCTCTGCCTCACACACTCACACACCACACACCCAGCACAGATACTATTTGATAAAAAAACACATAATCACACAACTGTTTACTGATTCACACTCACATCCACACTCACCCTCACCTTCATACTCACCCTCACCATGTCCAAAAGGAAGCATCCACGTTTTACTGATAAGGAGTTGGAAGTGCTTGTAGATGAGATTGTCAGAGTAGAGCCACAGTTATTTGGTAACCTAGTCCAACAGACCCCCTTGCCCAGAGAAATAGGATGTGGGAGAGGCTAGTTAACAAGGTGAATACTCAAGCATCTTGCCTGCGCACAATGGAAGATATCAGGACCAGGTACTATGATGTGCGAAGAAGAGTCAAGAAGCTGATGGCCAGGGAACATTTCCAAAGCCAGCAGACTGGCGGTAGCCCTCCTGCACAACCTGTCCACTTCACCTCCTGGGAGGAGAAGGTGAGTGACATCCTTCTGCCGGAGGGTGTCTACGGAATCCCAGGATCACAAGAGTCTGGTGAGTACACAATCCACATTCAAATGAAGTTAATCACACCCCTAGAGACAGCACTTTAAACGATACAGTTAAACTAAGGCCTGTTCAATAATATAAAATGTACTAGATTCTAAGAGCATGTGATGTGTATGTCAGATTTTCTACAAAAATACTTCAAATTACATTGATAATGCAACAAACTATAACCATGTACATACTTCTCAAAAACTCACATATAGGCCATCTGCTCCAAACAACTAGCACCAGCGTCAGACATCTTGGCCCAGTACTTTTCCACTCACTCACAGGAAAGCACAGTCACAGGTAGGCTGTTTGGGGTGGCTGGGAAGGTGAGTGTGGGCACAGGCACCATGGGACTTGTAGTCACTGCAAACACTCCTCCCCACACACAGCCTACACAGACATCCTGGGATTATGTGAGCCTCTCAGTCAGTGGAAAAGTACCAGCAACATGGCTGACACTGCTGCATGCTGTCTGGAGCACAAGGCCTGATGGGAGTTGTAGTCAACTCAAACTACACGCACCAGTCACAGACAACTCTATAGTAGACTTCCATTCACTGTCAGGTAGACATAGGCCCAGATGACCTGATTGGGTAGTGTGGGAGGAGGAGTGTTTGCACTGACAACATACTTATCAGGCTCTATCCCACACACACACCTTCACACACAGACCAACAAGGCCACCAGGAAGAGTGGTGTCCTGACAATGAGTGGAAGTGTACTTGAAGGATGTCTGACACTTGTGCATGGTTTTAGAGGTGTCTACAACTCCTATCATGGCCTTGTGCTCCTCACACCACTACCCAGTGTCAGCCATCTTGATAGTACAGTTTCCATTCAGCATCAGGGATAGCATAGATCCAGGTCTGTGCTGGCTGGGAAGATGTGTGTAGGACAGGGCATGATGTGTGGTGAGGTCAGTGCAAACACTCACCCCCACACACAGACCAACAAGACAACATACAAATGAGCTTCAATTTTAGTCAATGAGAATGTACTGGCAAGGTGTCTGGCCCTGCGAACTGATGTTTTGAGTTCAAGGTACTGTTGGAGAGTGGACAAATCAGACACCGGTCACCAGTGTCAGACATCTCTGAAGCACATTGCCAATCACTGTCAGGAAAGTAGACTCACAGGTAAGATATTTAGGATGTGTAGGAAGGTGTGTGGAGTACGGAGCATGATGGGAGAGGTAGCCATGGCAAACACTCCTCCTCACAAACAGCACAAACAGACCACCAAGAACCATGCATACCTGATGGTGATTTGAAATCCACTGACAAAATGGCTGACACCGGGGACATCTGTCTGTACAACTGCGCCCTGCTTGTGGACACATAGGCACCAGTCATCAGTGTCAGACAACTTGTAAGTACATTCACATACACTGTCAGGGAAGCTGAGTTACAGGTAGCCTTTTGCCGTTGGGTGTGAAAGTGTGTGTGGGACAAGGCCTGATGTGACTTGTAGCCAATTTATTTTTTTCAGAGTTTTATATAGCGCAAACTTGACCCGAATCGGGTATCAGAGCGCTTTACATAGCACCAGTTGCATTACATGAGAACACATTCATTTTTGTTAGGCAATTTTGTTACTAATCACATCAGGCAGTGGACAACATGCACCTTCATCAACATCACTAACAGACTGACATGAACTAAACGTACACACAGTGATTCAGATTTTACTAGTAGGATGCATGACACGGGGCACTGGTGTTTGATTATGAAACAAATACCAACATTGACTTGTGCTCAAAACACCAGGCACCAGTGTCAGCTAGCTCTGTCTGTACACATCCACACACTCAAAGGAAAGCATATTTCCAGGGGTGCTGCGTTTGCATGCAAGAAAGAGTATGCATAGTACATGGCCTGATGTGGTGTTTATCCATTGTAAACACTCATCTGCAGAAGCAGCCATATGTTAAACCACTAAAAACCGTGATTACCTGACAGTGAGTGGACCTACAAATATGAAATGGCAGAGACTGTGGCATGTTGTGTGGTGCACAAGGCCATGAGGCAAGTTGGCTCCAAGTAAGAAACCAGTTCCCAGTGCCAGACAGCCGGCCATGACATTCTGACACACTGTGAGCTAAGCCCATATCCTGTTTGCCTGTTATCACTGGGCATGAAGGTGTATGTAGGAGTGGCACTGATGGGACTTGGAAGAACAGCAAACACTTGTACACACACAGCACAACTACTTCATTGTGGGCTATGTCTATCTCTCAGTGAGTTCATGTGTACTTGCAAGATGGCAGACACTGGGGAATGTTGCCTCAACCTATCACAACTGCCACATTTACCTATGTGCCACATAGACCAGCAAACATAGACAAATATCTTTCACATACATGCACAAACATTGGCTGGACAACACTCTTCCGTGTGGCATGGTGGGGCTGGGTGGGAGGAGGGGTGTAAGTCTCACAAATATAGAACAAGCACCCAAACATCATTTTTTCACAGTTCTGTGCCAGAAAATGGCAGAAAGGTGAGTTTGCATAATCATTTGACCATGGAGTCAATGTACAAAGTACATGATCTGTGTAGGCACAAAGTTAAACTGTCACACAATTTTCATACTCACAGCCATTCACATGTGTATAATGAGATGAAAACAAGAAACACCTCAAACACTCCATTCCCACACCTATCATGCTAAGTTAACAGAATGTGAGTGTGTAGGCAGGCACATCAATGTGACTGCTAAACACATGTACTAAGACCAGTACCCAGGCACAAAAAGAGTACACACAAAGGGAAATAAAGGGTATGTATCTCATTGTGAAACTAAATATGTGGACAACCGAAACACACTTGTGTCATCCATAGGGTGTCAATAAACAGTCAATTTCTTACAACATGTAATGTGAATTAAACACAACAGGCCCATCAATGCACATCCCCCTCTTGTCTCAAAAATAGAGTCATCACAAAAAACATGTCTGCATCATGGATGAAGGAGTAAAATGTATTTACAGTTACTTATCATGAGCTTTGTCAGCCTATGTAATGTGTCTGATTGGAGGGGCAGTGGACAGTCACATCAGTCATTGTGTCATGTATGTACCTACAGGGCCAGCTGAGGACACCACTGGAACCATCCAGGACAGCCAGGCCCAGACTCCGATTGACCAAGAGCCCTCCGGCATTGATGACTCTCATCGTTCTTCTGATGACGACGACAGACCTGGCCCTTCTGGCATGGGTTACCCCACAGCACCAGTGGTGCCAACACACCGATCCTCTGCAACCACTCCTGCCTCAGCTGCCAACACCCAGCTGACCCCTACCCACAAGGGCACAGCATCCCAGGAGACCACCAATAGCGCAGCAACACAGGGCACTCTTGAGTTACCCAACAACACCAATGACAACGATGAAGGAGGCTCCGTGTCGACTGTGCCAGCACCAACTAGTACAGTCCGGGTGTGCAGGGGTGGTGGAAGGTGTCGTGGGGATCGGCATCATCATGCAGCTGGTGCTGATGATGTGGAGATCCCAAACCTCTCCAATATCCTCAATGCATATGAGGATTCACAAGGAGAGATGGGCCAGGTCATAGGGATCCTCAGGACTATGCAACAGCAGCAGGCAGCAGCAGCAGCAGCAGGCAGCCCAAAATGAAAAACTGGACAGGTTCATGTCAAAAATGGATGAACAGACTGAGGTGTACAGGGTTATTGCCACCTCCCTCCACAAGATTGCCACCAACATCTCCACACCTCCCTGTGTGCCTACCACATCCACTGCAACAACATCTGCAACAGCCACAGGGAGGGATGTGGACTCTGGCCGAGAGGCACCTGCACCGCAGCTGCCTGCAGCTGAGGGTCCCCCTGGAAAACATGGAGTCGGTCATCCAAAGAAGAAACGGTGAGAGACAGATGTTCACGCATCACACTCAGGAAGTGACTACCTGTTCCTGATATCCTCCATTGTGTGCCAACCATTCACTTTGCTGACTATCACAGAACTCTCCCACATTGGAGGGTCTAAGTTGGACTATGAACTCACATAACTGTGCATCTACTTTGGAATACCTCATCTACAAACACTACCAACTACTATCTGCACTTATCTAAGTTTGTTAGGTTTCTTGATGATACCACCATGATGTGCACTGATATTTTCACATTATGCACTCAAATAAATCACTCTGCACCCAAAAAAGTGGTAATGTCGTTACTCTGAATAACTAATGTAATAAATGTAATGATGATGAAAAAGGCAAAGAAGCAAGTGTGCACAACATTGGAAAAACATCACTTTGAAGAAGTACATTACTGTCTTGTGAGTATATGTACATTGTCACAACATGATAGATGGACACAACCAGGTCATGGCACAACCCGTAGGACATGTTACAGATGCAATGCAAGTATATTGATTAAAATGCTAGCACCATGTTCAAACACAATAAATAAAGTTTTCTTAGCATAACAGTGCATCATAGAGCATGTTTAGTTAAAAAAAAAACTTTGGATGTGTGAAAACACACAAGGCACAAATCATCGTGTATCATAGGTTTATTTCCCTGACACAACCTGGCGCATTAACCTAATTTCAATGGACATCACACAGTAAGAAAAATGTGTAAAGTGAAGAAAAATGTCCATCAGTCAAAATTGAATAGCGTGCCATGGATTTACAAACAAGTCCAATGTTGGAGTAGGTCACACCATCAGGTATTTTGTGAGGTCACAAATTGCATGGTTGACACGGCCAAGTACCCTGGTAAGGAGAAACATAGATAAATATCAGAAAGAGAGAGAGGAATAAGATAGACTAGTTCATTTCCCCAGGGATTTATAGTAATAATCAATAGGAGCTAACTATATGAGTAGAAAAAACTCTGATGATGTATGTCTGGAAAACAATTCTGTTTTGTATGAAGGCCCTCACCCACCAACCTAGTTGGTGGCATGCTTCATCATCGGGCCCCACCCGATGGCACCGAATGTGCCTCGGGTGTGCTACAACGTCTGCTTACAGCGGAGCGGATTCTGTAAAGTGAGTGTGCAGTGCTGGCAGTGGTGAGTATAAAAATAAAAACTGTCCAACGAGTCCCAAGGTCCACAGGGGGAATTTTATTCATGGGCTCATGGCAGTAGTTAAAAACAAGGCTACGGATGTTGACTGGGGGTAATTAATGCCCCTTACATCCAGTGAGGTCAACTAGTTTCAGCCAGGCCTTTTGGTAATACTGGCTTTCATCAGGACCGGTATGTGTATGGTGAAATAAAAGGGAGTCTACAATGTGTACAGGCTCCTATGTGCCGCACACGCTAAGGTGCGAGAAGTGTAAGAGGATGGTTTCCTCTATAGTCGTGCCTAATAAAAGACAAACAAACACAAAGAACAAACAAACATCCAGAGTAAGAAATATGGTAAGGCACCGTAAAGATCACAGTGACTTGATATCATAGTGCCTTAAGTCGGAATAATGCGATCCGTGTCGATATGTGCAGGCCATTTGTCGTTGTTGTGATTATGCGTTACCGTGCTAGTCAATTTCAATTAATAGTGGCATCGAATGCATGCAAGCACGGAAGAATAAGCAGCTTAATCTTATGGTCTAAGAGACTGACTCCATGAGTCCCCGGCGGGGGTTCGACTTTCAGTCACACTCTAATTGGAGTTTAAAAAAAGGAAAGAGAAAATTGGGAAAAGGAAATTAATGGGGAGCCCTTAGCAGTCACACCGATACGTTTCAGTTGAAACAACAGCTTCTCCTATTGTGTTACTTACTTCGTCACAGTCCAGAACCCACAGCACCACCTACTTGGTCGTTACGGGAACTCCGTCGATGTTTGCACTGGTTATGGCGGGGTTTAAATACCTGTCGGGTGCTGCAGCTGCAATCACTTTCCTAACCGTTACGATTAACATCATTCTGAGACCGCAGCTGATGTCGATAATCTCTTCAATGCGACTAGCGTCTAGAGGAAAAATGTAAGCAAACTACACGGAAGTCTCCCCAGCGTGACTAGCGTCTGGGGAAAAAAAATAGAGACAGACAACAGACTGCACTCGTGTGTGATCTAGTCAGTGACTGTTTTTGAAGGTATGGCCGTGGTTCAAATGGCAATGTAAAAAAAAGCAGAGTATTAAAAGAATAATACGTGGCTAATTAAGCTGTAGAGGCTCAGTGTAGGGAGTGAAAAAACAGACTATTGGGAAACATAATCTTACAGAGACTGTAAATGCCCTCTCCTCAGGTACAGGGTGGTCAGGCCCAATAATTTCTGAAAACAGATTACACAGATAGGTACTATTTCAGATCTTATATCTGATATGGGTCAGATCATATGTTATCCATATAAGGGGCTACATACATGGCCCGATATTCTCAGACCAGGAGGAGGGACTGCACTGAACTATCTCAGTTGTTAAGGCTATTCCAAGGAATATTGTCATTCAATCCTTGGATATGGGTCGAAAGACGGTATATCCAACGCTGTTCTTTTGAGAGAATTTGTTTGTCATTATTGATGTTAAAGAATGGTATATGTTCTATTATCGTCCATGATATATCATTCGGAGTGTGTCCTTTTTCCAGATAATGGTCCATCAGTTTGCTGTTTGATTTTCTGCACCGAATGGTGCTACGATGCTCCACAATTCTTGTCCTTACTTTCCTTGTTGTCATGCCGATATACCGGAGTTTACATGGGCATTCAATTAAATATATTACGTTTGTGGTGTTGCAATTCGTGTGTTTTTGTTGATGCCATTTTTTCCCGGGTTCCAGGTCGAGTGTTTTACTGGGTTGTGTGAGATGGCATACACTACAATTACCACAAGGGTAATGACCGGTCACATTAGGTAAACCCCATGCATTGAGAACAGTGTTATCAGCGGTGTTCTGTTTCTTAGGGCGGGTGGATACCAGACGGTCTTTTAGGCTGCTGGCCTTCTTGTATGCAAAAAGGGGTGGATCCCATACTCTGGGTCCTGTATTGAGAATTCTCCAGTTTTTACGTATTATTTTGGCAACCTGATTTGATGTTACGTTATACGTAGTAACACAGGTAAGTGGAGTTGATGTAGTAGTTCGTAATGAATCTTCAAGGAGGGCTTCCCTGTTCTGGTTACGAGCACGTTTCTTGGTGGTTGCAATAATTTTGTTAGGATACCCTCGTTCCTGTAATTTTAGTGCGAGGCCTGTTGATTGCCTCTGGAAATCTGCAGTAGAACTGCAGTTTCGTCGTATGCGGAGAAACTGTCCAAATGGTAGGTTCTCCCTAAGTGGACGTGGATGGAAGCTTTCAAATTGTAACAGCGAGTTTCTTGCTGTAGGTTTGTAATATGTGGAGGTCTTGAGAGTTCCAGCCTCTGCTTCAATAGTAAGATCCAAAAAGGTGACATTTTGGGCATTGGCTGTACTGGTGAACCGTAAATAGGGGTCACGTTCATTGAGCCAAAAAGAAAAGTGGTTAGAGACTCCATGGTGCCGGTCCATATCATCAAGATGTCGTCGATATAACGACGCCAAAAGCAGATGTTGTCAGAAAAAGGGTTCGTCGTGGGTAAGATGTGGGTCTTTTCAAAGTGGTAGACATATAATCCCGCCACACTTGGAGCAAAAACACTGCCCATTGAGGTACCATTTGTTTGAAGATACAATTCACCCTCAAATTCAAAATAATTTTCTTTAAGGGCCAGTGTGGCACATTGAAGGATGAAGCCTCTAGGGGTCGTATAATCCCAGGTCGTCTCCATCATCATATCATGAAGGACCTTCAAGGTGGCATCTTGGGGAGGCTAGTATATAAACTTTCAATATCTAACCCCACCAGAAGTTGTGTTGTAGGGTCAAAATTCATATCTTTGATGAGAGACAACAGATGTTTAGTGTCTCTGATGTAAGTAGACGCTTTCTGAGTTAATGGGTTCAAGAAAAAATCGCAGTATCTTGAAAGCGGTTCTAAAAGAGAATTAATTCCAGAGACAATTGGTCGTCCAGGTGGAGGTCTAGTCTCCTTATGAATTTTTGGTACTGTGTAGAAGTAGGGGATTTTTACAGTCTTAGTGCGGAGGTAGTCTGCCTCTTGTTTGGAGATGTCATGTTTTTTTCTACTCATATAGTTAGCTCCTATTGATTATTACTAAGGAGAAACATAGAACAGAGTTAGGCACAGAGGACTAAGCCTCTTCAATTTTGACAAAAATGTCAGCTGAAGCACAAGATTGTCAGTGTGTACATTATCTTTGATTCACAGAAACACTGTACATCTCAACTTTTCCATCTCACAAACACTTATCATACAACTAACATCATGGCAATTTTTATAACTCACAAACATACATACACAATGTGTATCAGCAACACAACAACAAACACTTGGGGGTACACCCCTACTTTCATTGCATACCTACACTCATGTGAAGAAGTTGTTGATAAGCTGTTGCCTCAAATCCACGCCATCATCATCATCCCCACTGTCGTCATGTCCCAGTTCAGGATCCTCCCTCACTGGCGGATGCTGGTCTCCATCGTCCTGCATAAGTGGAATTTCCCTCCGTATAGCCCGGTCGTGGAGCATGCAGCAAGCAGTGATAATGTTGCACACCTTCAACTGTGCATATTGTAGGGCTCCTCCCGTCCGATCGAGACAGCGGAATCTTGTCTTCAGGAGGCTGAAAGTACGCTCAATGACTCGTCGGCTTCTGCCATGTGCCTCATTATACCGCATTTCAGCAGGGGTGACTGGGTTACGTAGTGGCGTCAGTGACCAAGGTTGGTTGGGGTACCCAGAGTCTCCTACATTGAAAACAGAAAATTAGATTCTGTTGTTATTTGACAGAGCATTATCAGACATACACATACACACAACACAGCACACATATGTCACATCACCTACCAACAAGCCAAGCACGGTCATGTTGTGCCCGTGATGTCAAACGGGGGATGGAACTGTTCCTTATAATGTAAGCGTCATGTGCAGATCCAGGGAAACGTGCACAGATGTGGGGGATGGACATGTCTGCCAAACAAACCACCTGGACATTAATTGAGTGGTAATGTTTACGGTTACGATACACTACCTCATGAGCCTGTGATGGCACCCATGCAACATGGGTGCCATCAATGGAGCCAATTATATGGGGTAACTGTCCCAATGCATATAATGCCCCCTTAATGTTTCCAAATTCTCCAGGTGTTGGAAACTTGATGTATTGGCACAGATAACGCAGCAATGCCCCCAAAACATCTTGCAGAACATGGCTGAACATGGTTTGTGACATACAACCAGATGTTGCCACTGTGTATTGAAATGTACCGGTGGCAAAGAAATGTAAAGCTGTCATAACCTTCACTTTGGCTGTCAGTGCAGTTGGATATGGCCGACCAGGCTGTAGATGAGGTGACAACTGCGCAGTCAAGTCTTCGATGATTGGCCTTGTGAAGAGGTACTTTCTGATGGTGTCACGTTTTTCCATGGTTGCCAGGTCTGGAAAGGGCCTGTGGACTGCAGGTCGTCTGCGATACCTATGTGTTGAGTATAAACACAGTTGGTGTCAAGTCACAATGTACCAGGCAACATGCTTAGAGACAAAGAGAACATGAAATGTGAACCCAACTGAACCTACAGATCCTTCAAAAACATGATTTAATTTTGAAAAAATGCCCTTAGATACATATCCCAGCATCAGTACCATACACAGACATGTTATCAGGGTATGGTGACTCAGCAATTATAGTGGTGTAATGTAAAAGTCACTAGTGTCTGACATCATGAATGTCTGCAAACAGCACATATCCCAAGGATCAAGAGTTAAAATATGTCACTTTAAGGTTTTATAAATTTGTACATGTCCAATAGGGAGACAGAATAGGAACATGTAATGCAAGAGATGTTTAACACCTGATAGACACATCATCTCAAATATGCAGTCATGCCCAACATTGTCACAGTTTGGAACCTGTCATTTATTTATGTCTACATTACACATGAATTCACAAGATTGCACATGTACATCCACACATAAAATGATGTGCACTGTGACCAATACAATGCAGAAAAGAGGACTTCCAATCCAGACATGCTTTACATGCCAAATATACAGCGTGGCATGTGCCCCTTAAGGTTAGCTCCTCATGGGAGTGTGTCTTATTAATGTACAGCTCATTTTTTCCATAAATGAAGTGCATACACACATGTACTGTACTAAGATACATCATTCACAGCAGTGTGTGCTCTGACGACCGATTATTCAAAGGATGCGTTATCCGCATCCGAAAAGATTCGGGCACAGCCATTGGTTGTCATGGTGAAAGACGCGGGTGAGTATTCAAAGGACGCGTTATCCGCATCCGAAACGATTCGGGCACAGCCATTGGTTGTCATGGTGAAAGACGTGGTGAGTATTCAAACGACGCGTTATCTGCCTCCGCAACAATTCGGGCACAGCCATTGGCTGTTTGTTGCTATGGTGAGCGACACGTGTTTTGACTCATGTCTTCAGCGCATGGAAAACGAGTCTGTTACCTCCCATCACCAATGTATCCATTTCAACAGAGAGCACATGAAGAGTGTTTGAACATCGCGGTAGGCGGGTCGTTTGCTAGCAAAGTTATGCATTGGACAGATTCGTACAATGCGCCCGACGCGAACCTATCACTTTTGATGCATTTATTTGAGACCGCCTCTGCTGTTTAGATATAAGTCTGTCTGTTCCCTAGAGACTTCACTTGCCTGCACTACCTGCTTCATTCCTGCACCTCCCCATCTCTCTGCTGCTGTGACAACATCCTCTGGTAGCCACAATGGCAAGGACACACCCCAGGGCCCCAGCTTTCACTGAGGAGGAGAACCTGGCCCTGCTTGACACACTCCTGCCACTACACAGCCAGATGTATGTCAAACCAGAGGAGCAGGTGAGTGAGATTAACAGTGCATTGCCCTTGGACATGTGTGATAACTGTGCATTACTGGCAGTAGGAATGTCTATCAGAGATATTCCTTTATGTTTATTAAAAATATAACTGGGTGTAGGGAACTGATTTTTACAGGCACACTGCTGTAGAAGTTTGTGTACTGGGGAAAACATGTCATCACTGTCCCAAATGGAACAGAGATTAGATTGTACACATGACTGATGCACATGATGCCACATGCATTACCCTTAGTTATTTGTTAAAACATGAACATGAGTTATGTATATTAGTGTATGATAGAGACACATGACGCCTGTAAACTAAGGGACTATCACCATGTCATCCTTACAGGTCAACTCCCATGAGGACAGAATGTGGCTGACCATCGCCAAGAAGGTGCGTGACGTGGGGGTCGCATATCGTTGTGTTTGTCATTGCCACAAGAGGTGGCAGGACCTTTGTGGCTGGGCCAAGAAGATTGCTGAGGTCCAGCTGGGCCTGTCACAACCGGGCAATCGAGGCGGCCGGCGAAGATTGCCCCACACATGCGACGCATCATAGCGGTGGTCTTCCCTGACGTGGATGGGCAGTTGAAGGCCCAACAGCAGTAAGGAGGGGGTGAGTCACTTACATGTCGCAATTCCTTCTTTATTCTGGCAGGTTTTGGGATCTGAGCTTGAGGGCACTTTTACAGGTTGTAAGTCTGCCAAACGCTCAATCATTCTCACTAGATGAAAAAAGCAGTTGGAGCAAAAGATGACAGGTAATGACCCATTCATCAGGGACATGTGAGTGAGTTATGTTCAGGGATTGTAACAAAGTTGACATGCACATGTGTGCTTTCTAATTTTCACAGGACGTGTGTATGAGTTTAGGCATGAATCACATAGCTTTACAAGTGTCTGCACATGTGTGATCCTGTTCTCAGAGTGGTCTAAACAAATCATTGAAGTATGTTGTGATAGGTGATTCCAATTGTGCAAATCACATTCCTAACATTTTGTAATGATGATTTGTCTATGTAGAGACATAGGGGCCATTAGGATGGCGGGTGGAAGCACCACTGCCGTGCTGGCGGATGCAAAAAGCACCAGTTACCGTCCGCCCGCCACAGCACACATGCCCGCCCAATTAGGATGCGAAAAGACAGCCAAACACCGCCCGTAAGCCAGCTACGCCCTCCGCCATCAAAGTGCGCCCGTCCACGGAGTGGCGCGGCCCAATGGAGACACAACGCCCGACGAAATCACGTACCGCCCGGCCTACAAATTACGATGCCAGAACCAAACAGTTCCCCCGGCTAAGAGACACCGCACGTGAAAGCAAGGTGGAAAACCGAACGCACAGTACGGATAGTAAAGAGGCGGACCCCCGAGCATGAATCCAGCACTGCAGGCCCTCCCCATGCTCTACCTGATGCAGCACCCAGGAGTCAACGCACCGCGGCGACGCAGGTAGGCAGACACACAACAGGGGCACGCAAACAGCGCACACAGCGCAAGGGCGGGAAAACTGTATATGGCCCCCCCCGACAACCCTGCGTGGACACGACACATCCACCACTGCACCCACACATGCGCACAACGCAGAGGCCAACAGCAGCATAATGCATGCACCGCACACAAACACAGGGTCACAACCAAACACCACACACACCAGCACCACCCAGAACGCACATGTCACGTGACAGCCCTGCCACAGTCATGTCCCCAACCGGCAATTCACTGTTGCCAACCTGACGTCACACAACTGACCCGAACATGTCAGTGACGTCACGCCACATTAGGACAGACCCCTGTGTGCAAAACACGGCGAAGCACACAGCGGAGGCAACATCACCCAGCAGAATATGGACCCCGTCGGGAAAAGGTACGCCAGTACCACACAGAAACACCGATGCCACCCTGCACCCAATAACAAGACATGCAATACGTAACATCAAAGATACCGGGGACAGACAACAGGTGGGACCAATTATAACACAAGGCCCAACGTATAGCGGAAACGCAGCCTGCTGCCCACACACGGGAGAGGAGACAGCACCGAATGACCTTCCATTCCCACTGTGAAACCACATCCCGACTAAACAAGCCGGAGACAACAGTCATTGCACCAAACAAAGCCCAACACAGGCATGCAGAAGGAAGCGGCCACAGGGCAGATAGCGCATAACACCAAAGAACATTCAGAACGGAAAGAAGAAATGATAACACTCCCCCATGTGGTTCACATGCAAGTTATCTGGAAGGAGTCAGACACCACTGACCTTGACCATTCAGAGAAGCATGTGGGATGAGGGCCCGTGTCCTCCGCACAAGCCAACATAACACAAGTCCTGCCTCCCTACGACCATTACAGAATACCCAGCAACATCGGAGGTTGCACTCTGCAGACTGCACAGACAGCCGGAGCACGCCACCACAGCGCCCTGCAGCAAAATGGCACTTGCACCACACCTACCCAACTACGCCGGACAGATCAAGCTGTACAAACATAACCTGATACAGATATTGGGATGTGACAATCTGGCCTTGCTGAACGTAAGTTACCGACTAACTTACCGCATCGCATTGTTCAGCTGCGTCATCCCCGTCTTCTACTGTCGGAGGTGTCCCTTCTACTATCCTGTGGAGTTATGTCTCTCCAACCCGGCATGTCCAAGGGCGGACCTGCTACAACTATTCATCCCCCTGGACGCCCACGACAGGGTCTGTTCAGCCTATGGGGGCATGGCGTATGTGGCGACTATCGGACCCACACTGCAATGGGACCACTGTGCCTCCACACGACGGATAATGGATTACAGTTACATCGAATGCCATCCAACATGTCCCATCATGCTCCTACAAGGGACAACTCACGACCAACACCTTGTCAGCCACCATCCGCTACATTGGATGGCAACCATGTCCACCACCAATGCCATGGAAGCCCTGCTGTAGGTATTGCATTCCTGACAACCTGTCAATTCGTCGGGCCCCGTCGCCATACCCCCAATTGAGCAATGATGTCCCACACCGTACCCATGCTTGGCTTACGTACGGACTAGGCAGTTAGCAGTACAACAACTATACCATGCAACCTGCAACTGACACCACAACAACAACTACACTGCCATGACATCTGATACTATTTGGGAAATGCACCCTGTTTCTCATCACATCCAGTAACTCTGCATGAACAGGGGGAGGCAGAGGCATGGGATTTGCGTATGGCAACCACATGGACAGAACTGCACGTACAACCATGCCATGATATGGATCCTGCGCCCATGAACATATGCACCGGTCAGTGGACAGCAATCGTCCTGCTGTAGTATGTGAGAGCTGTCACCACACCTCCCTCTGAAGGTCCGTGCCAGGACCTTTGCATGGACACCAAGTGCATCCACCAACAACATGAGCCCAGTGACTGTGAGATGGCCAGTACCCACCACATCGCAACAACAAGTGGGACGCCGTTGCATGCACGTAAGCCCATGCCCTGATGCCACCTCCACGCACGTGTGTATTAGTAACTATAGCAGCAAACCTCTAACATGGAACTGAGATGCACTGTGCCCATGATGACAAGCGGACTGGTAGGCTACATGTATACTGTCTGTGTCAAAGTCAGCAGCACCACAGTAATTAGCAAATGTACATTAGCACACCAACGGCTAAGCAGTTGTAACTCTGAAGCCCACATCCCACAGTCAACAACTAATCACTGTACCCCTACACCCTATGCTATGTGTAATCATGCTGAGTATATCCTCCACATGCACTTCGCTGCCAGTAGTGTTCACTATACTGCATCACAGAGGACATAAGCCCCAATACATGGCTTGAAGCAACAATGTGTCTCTGCTGATTCATTTCACAAGTACGAATGAGAGAGGATGAGAGTGTGTGAAGTACACGGCAGTCGTGAGATTACCATGTAGTCCACTGTCATTGGATGTCAAAGCAAATGAGTAGCACAACTGTGGGAGACACACATGTGTCATGTGAAGCGGGAGTTACGCATGGCTCAGGTGGGTGGGTGTGACGGGTAGGTGCACACATGCAATGTTGAAACACGCTGTGTTGGGAGGACTCAGGAACAGTACATTGGCGCACTCCTGGGAATCTGTAAAGACCACCTGTCTGGTGATGAATGTGAACTCGTGTGTGCACAACAGGCGGGCACACGAACAATGCCGCATCAAGTGTAGACGTCAGCCCACCCTCCGTGGACATGCCGGATACTGCTGCGCGTCCGCCAGGCCCTTGCCAAGGCACTCACATCCCCTGTCGACATGGTGTATCCCCAACATCGTCCACTTGCACAGGCAATCCAGGGCACGGGATGGCAGTAGAGCATGGTGGGTGAGAGGTCATGGCGCGCTCATCCTTGTCACATCACGCAGGCAACACATCCACAATGTGTAGTATGGCACAAGTCAAATGGAAGTAGTGGGGGGACGCACACATCACAAGCAGCAGTGACGTCACGGAAGGTGGCTCGCACCATCCCACCCATTGACAATACACCCACACACGTTACATGCCATTGCAACAGAGAAGCCAGCGCATGCACAAGCAGCTCCAAGCTCACCCCAGAGAGGCCAAAGAGTGAATGTGTGGGGCCATGAGCCCCAGTTGGACGCGGCCTGGCCCGCTAGGGCAGCTACAGCCTCTGTGTGTTGCAGGTGGTGTATCCAGACTGCGGAGCCTGTCATGCATTGTCAATGTTGCCCGGGTCTTGAGTCGGGGCACCACGCATGTGGACGGCGTCCCGCCACTAATTATACCGTGAGACAGACCACTTGTTCAACTGGACCCACACATACACTCCTTGGCCTCTCTGGGGCGAGCTTGGAGCTGCTTGTGCATGCGCTAGCTTCTCATGTGCAAATGCATATTGGTGTGAGCGAGGGGAGGCCATGAGGACAGTGTAAAAGATAACTGTTTGACTTTCAGTTAGTTTAAGGAATGCCCCTGATGTGGTCAGAAAAAGACATGTCTCGTGTGTATTGCAACTAGTAGATAAGCCGATGACCTTCCCAGGTCTTGCATGTAGCCCCGCACCTAGCCCCGCACACTCGACACATCAAAAGAGTACCAGCACCACATATTTCCCATTCGAAGCACTGACTGGGGGTGACAACCATTGGACAGTCTTGTGTAGTCCACCCACGCGTACATGTGGGCCCTCCATGATCCATGTCACCTGCGGCAAAGTGATGTCATGGGCAATGACGGAAGTGAGCAGAGCTGTCTGCCCCACGCACAGACGGTGCATCAGCTCAACAGACCCAGCACTGAGTGCAGCAGGGGTCACATGTGCAGGGGCAGTTGTGCCTGGTGTGAATGCACATGCACATAGACAGCACATCGAGCAATGTGTAGCCTGCTCACATCTACTGTCCATTGTCAGGCTGACCTAGAAAAAGATCACAAGGCAACACATCTGTGTGGGTGTACCCACTGTGACCAACACTGCGCAACCATCAGCGTACTCGCCCTGTGCATGGCCCACCCCGCAACGAAGGTCACATTCAGTGCCACTATCTCTCACACACATCCCTATCACGAGTCATGGTGTGTCCAATCGACAGTGCAGAGTAAGTGCTCATCCGGGGGGTCCTGAACAGGAGACACATGTAACCCACTAGGCAGTATGTGTCGGCACCTACTGGCATTGTGCAGTCAATCTGCAGGCCAGGCCTGCTGGGACTGAGAAGGGCAGCATGGCCCCAGCCTGACTTCCACACGACCGACAAGTGCACTGAGACCTGCATTGCCAATTGTCTGTGTCACTGGATGTCTGACATGAAGTTGCCATGTACCACCACTCGGGAGGGACAGACAGGTCAAAGCGCCCGAGAGCTCACATACCCATGCCACCTGCAGCCAGCATGGTGAGCAGTGCATGTTTGTACTCCACAGGCTCTGACTCATAGTGCTGAGGAGCAACGACATGTGCGTCCCCCACATGCACACCCACACACACTGCAGTTGTCTCTCACACACAACTTTCGCAAGGAATAGCCATGTGCAGTGTGCGTGGAGCACGGAATCCAGGTTCTCCAGCTCCTCGCCGGTGAGTGGACCTGGACATGTCCTCAGCATCATCCACGTGTAGGTGGAGTGGTGGCAGCAGCAGGTGTCGTCGAGGGGTGCCAGGCTGCAGTGCCAGGTAGCTGTGGTTATGCCTGTCCCACTCACACACACATATTACCCCCTGGGGCCGTTTCAGTGGGTACAAGCTGCTGCGATTCGTGTACCATGTCTGGCAGCTTCAATTGCAGACGTTGGCCTGCTCCCAGCTGGCCATGGACGCCTACCTCCACAGTGGAACACGCAGGGTGCAACCGCGAGGGTCATTGGAGTTGCCCGTAAGGGCCTGGCCCATGCCAGGTACAGTCCGCTGATGCCATGTGCACCACACAGTATAATGTGCGCAATGCATCTGCAGGTGTGGCCATGATTTGCGTGTGGGAGCAGGTCCACAATGGACAGGGCCACAACATGCTGTGTGCATTGGCAGGGACGGCCAGTGCTCAGCCTCCACATGTATGTAGGAACATCATCATGTACACATTGGCATGGGAGCATGGGATATGCATATGCACACACATGCCATCTTTCACTATGTACATCTGCCACTTGGCACGTGCAATGTTACGTGTCACTTGTGATGTGTAGTTGCAAGCACACAGCCGTGTTGGCATGGGGCTGCCAATGTGTACACCTGTCAATGTTTCTGGAGGTATGATCCGTACAGTGCTGTACATAGGGTGCAGTAGGGACATCAATGACTGTCTCATATCCCCTCGTGCCACAGGTCCCAATTGTTTTGGCCGCTCAGCCTGTGTCCATAGCGTTGTTGGTGTGTGCCCTACACACCCAGCCTCGGAAGCAGTGTGATGCACAGCAGCTAGTCATGTTGCCGTGGTGTTGCAGTTTACCGAATATGCAGTCTGTTACCATCAGCATGCCTTACAAGTTGTTAAGGCCTAACTCCCCATGTGCATGCTCATAGCAATGGTGTGTGTCACTGCCCATTGCTATTGGCAGGGGACCTGTGTACGTGTATTGTGGCTGTGCTGTCCCTACTTGTCAGCCGTTCTGTAATTCAATTGCCTGCTCAGTCATTTATGTTTTGTGTATGTGAATATGCCATGTGGCGTGTTGCTTTGACATGTGTTCACTTCCATATTTCCTAGGCGTAGACCAAACATTCATCGCCCCTACCAATTGCTGTCAGACATGGTGGATGTGGAGGTCATCCGCAAATATCGTCTGGACCGACCCACCCTGCATCGCCTATGTGCCTTGTTGGAACCCCACCTCCGTCCTCGCAGGGTGTATCCAACAGCATTCACCCCCACGGCTAAGGTGATGGCTGTACTGCATTTCTTCGCCACTGGGTCATTTCAGCACACAGTGGGCAGTGGAGGTGGGATGTCCCAACCCATGTTCAGCATGGTGCTCAGGGATGTACTGTCAGCCATGATGCTGTACAGGAACAGATACATCCGCTTCCCCAGGGCTCGTGAATTGGCGGCAGTGAAGGGTGCATTCTATGCTCTTGGACGAATCCCCCACGTCGTTGGTGCAATAGACTGCACCCATGTTGGCCTTGTTGCACCACAGGCCACCGAGCACCTCTACCGCAACCGGAAGCACACGCACTCCCTGAATGTGCAAGTGGTGTGCCTTGCGGACATGGTGATTACACACGTGTGTGCGAAATTCCCAGGATCGGCCCATGACGCGCACATCATGCGCAACAGCATCCTACCACGTCTGATGACCAATCTGCAACCGGACCGTGGCTGGATTGTTGGTGAGTATGTGGAGTAGTGTAGCGTGCTGGCTGTGCGATGCTGTCTTGTGTCCAGTTGGAATTGCAACGGTTCTCTGTGTCCCTCACACCCAGGTGACTCTGCTTACCCGAATGGACCCTGGCTGCTCAGCCCATTACGACGTCCTGGGAGCCCAGCTGATGTCCGCTACAATGAGGCACATGGGAGGACCAGACGTGTGGTTGAGCGGACCTTTGGCCTCCTCAAGTCCAGGTTCAGATGCCTGGACCGCACCGGGGGTGCACTGGCATACTCCCCACAGAAGGTGTGCCAGATAATTGTGGCTTGCTGCATGCTGCACAATCTGGCGATCCGCAAGCGGATCCCCCTAATTGTGGATGACGGACATCAACCAGGGCCCCAGCCTGCACACCAGGACAGCTCCAGTGAAGAGGACAGTGGAGAGGATGAAGCTGTGACTGTGCGTCAGCAGCTCATCGCCCGCTACTTCACTTGACGGTGAGTGACCATGTACGACGGCTGATGTAGCTGTAGTTGTGCAGGTGTATGTGTGCTCTGTTACGGGGGCCTTTTGTTCACTGAGTGCTGTGTGTCAATGGTCCATGTCCAGGTTGGTATGCCACTGTCAGTGGCTGTAGCATTGTGCCCTGTTGCTCTGTGAGATGTGTGTGCATTGCTTGTAGTTGGTGACAAGTACTGTGTGATGAGTGTGTGACACACTCATTGAATGTACTCTTGTTCTGTTTTTCACCCCTAGGTCCCTGCAGCCTCTCCTGTCCCATCGACATGCCACACAGCAGATGCATTTCTGCTCATGGTGGCGATTGCACATCGTGGAATAAACCCAGGACACATTAAGCCGATTGTGAACAAGGTGTATTTATTTACAGCGGTGACATGTGATTGTGTGCAAGGTGATGACAAATGTGGTGCATGCTGTGACAATGAGTTGACGGTCATGGCTGCGTGATGGTCAAGGTGTACCCATGGAGTTCTATGTCCACAGTCCAACAGGCACATGCCATTCACATGGCAGTGTGGGGTAGGATCGTATTACAAGTCAATGCAGTAGGTGGTCAAGGTGGCTGGCTGACTCACTGGCGTTTGGTGCGGGCGAAGTCCTCTCTGGACACCTGTTTCCTCTTCGGACGGCCCCTTCCACGTTTGGTAGGGGGTGTTGATGTTCCGCTGGTGGTGGTTGAGGAGTGCTCACTCGCTGTGGACGCAGGGGAACGCGATGCTGCACGAGCCTGCGCCACAGCAGGTGGTGGCGGAGGTGGTGTTGCTGGCCTTGCTTGTGCCCTCCCCCCCACCACCAGCTGGCCCATGAGGGCCGCGATTTGGGCCATATGGGCGTCCATGGACCTCAACACCGCAAGGACCTCCCGCGTGTCGCTTGCCGACCTGGCCCATTCGCCTTGGGCCTCTTCATAGGCCCCAAGGACTCTGTCGATTGGCGGCAGGGCTTGGCTCCCAGGCACAGATGGCGTTGGCCTGGCCCTGCTCCTCCTACCAGTACTGCTGCCACCGACCTGCCCACTAGCCACATTGCTCACCACGGTCCTCGCTCTGGCTCCCAGGGTGGAGCCCGACGGCCGTGCCGACCCTTGCGCAGGGGCTGTGGCGAGGGATGGCGTGGTGGTGGTGGTTGCGGCAGTGGTGGTGGTTGCGGCGGTGGTGGTGGCCGCAACGGCTGTGGCAGCAGGGGTCTGTGACTGGTCAGCAGCCCTGGGTGATGTGTTGGTGGGCAGGAGGGGCCCTGGGGAGCGGTTGTGCCCTGCCACTCCAGATGGGCCTGCTGGGTGGTCCGTGTCCGGAGAGGTGTCCAACTCTTCTACATCCGTGAGTCCGGGTCGGGGGCTTGCGGACTGGCTGTGCTGGCTGCTGTCACCCTCTCCAGCATCCAGCAGTTCGGCACCTGTGGGGAGAATGAGATGGGTCATTGTGTTGCACCTAGCAAAGTATGTATTGGTTGTCTGACATTCACAGTTCGTGCACTGTCGTGCACAGGTTTCCCAATGGCGTGTGTGTGGATGTACGATGTGTGTATGCGTGGGCTAGGCAATGGGTCTGTGTGATGTGGACATGTGGCATGGGACGGATTAACAATGCCGATGGGTGTGTGTTGCTATGCTCCTACATTTTGTGGCTCGTGTGCATGCGTGCTCCAGGACCATCGACGATGTTGGGTTGAACGATGGTTTAGGGGGAGGGATGGAATGCTTAGGTACGCTGAAGCCAAAAGGGGGTACAGCCCCCTAAACGCTCTTGGGTTGAAATATGCTTTTGGGGTACATGCTGTGGGTAATGGGTTCAGAACGTGACATGTGTTCTGGCAACGTGACAGTGCATAGACAAAGGTGTGTGTCTGTCTCACATGGCCCGAATATCTGCTGACTGTTATCATTCATGGACATCACATTGGTAGCAATGTTGTGAGTTCGTGCTTGTTGTGTGCCACACGACGTATTGCAGATGGGCCAATTCCTTTGTGTGCGTGCTGCCCTGGTACATGTGCATCAGTGCTGTGCTCTTGGGGTGTTGACTATATTATGTGTGTCGTTACTCACAGTGTGACATGCGCTTCGGTCACTGCAGCCACTTGATTTGTCATGGGCAGGTATCTTTGCATGTCTACTGTATGAGGGACAGCTGTTTGGATGTCATACCTTTCATGACACTGTGGCTGAGAAGTGAGATGGATGATATGTTGAATGTGCATTGTGTGCCTGTGTGTTTCATGGGTCCAGTTGTCTTTGTGTGCAATATTGTGGTTCCAGGCTGTTACTTCTAGTACGGTCTGTCTTACGTGGGCGTTGTTGTACGATGTGTGGGTGAAAGGCAGTGAGGACTACATGGACAGGACTTCGATGGTGTTGCTGATGTGGGTGATGGGTGGCACAGTGCCTGCCGTGTGGGTCTGTGCTCCAGTGGGACTTATACATGCAGACGTGGCTCCTTAGGTGTTGCTGTATCTGTGATGTGTCATGTGGGGTTTGACTCTGTTGAACATGTCCGTGTGCACATTGGTCTCATGATTGTGACTGGGAGCAGTGCTGCGTGTTCCTCTGCTACGTGACATGTCCCATGTGTCAGTCGTAGTACAGTCCTCATGCCTACAGACGCCCCGCCCTGTACTTTTTCCCACCTACAGGTTGTTTCTGAGTGCGCAATGCAATGGATGCCACATGGTACTGGGAGGGAGGGGTGCTCCACCTTGCTGGTCTGTGGTAGTGGGGGCCTGGTGGGTGTTTTACTTCAGCTGTCCCCCCTCCGACCCACTGTCTTTGTGTTCCGGCTACTTACCTGTTACTTGTTGGTCAGTACAGCTATGGCGGACACATGGATGTGGGGTGTGCTCCACCTTGCTGGTCTGTGGTAGTGGGGGCCTGGTGGGTGTTTTACTTCAGCTGTCCCCCTCCGACCCACTGTCTTTGTGTTCCGGCTACTTACCTGTTACTTGTCGGTCAGTGCAGCTATGGCGGACACATGGATGTGGGGTGTGCTCCACCTTGCTGGTCTGTGGTAGTGGGGGCCTGGTGGGTGTTTTACTTCAGCTGTCCCCCTCCGACCCACTGTCTTTGTGTTCCGGCTACTTACCTGTTACTTGTCGGTCAGTGCAGCTATGGCGGACACATGGATGTGGGTGTGGGGAGTGCTCATTCTGGCGCATCTGGAGTACAAGGGGACTTGGTGGGAGTTGCGGTGCTGGCTGACTGTACACATGCCCCCATGGTTTTGTTAGTTGGTAGCTTTGGGCTGAGTGTGTGTGAGTGTCTGTTGCATGTGTGGGTGATGTCTTGTGTATTGTGTACTGGACATGGGGGTGTTTGTCCCTAGGAGCTATGGCATGGTGGTAGTGCATGTGAGTACATAGCGGTGTGCTGGTATACGTTTGTTTGTACTTACCAGCCTCCACTCCCCCTGGTAATCCGGTGAGGATCTCCGGATGTATGATGACTCGCACCTTCTCCTCCCACGCCTTGAAGGTCTTGAATAGCGCGGGATTCCCTCCGCCAGTCCTGGCAGCCAGCTCTCGATTTTTGCTCTCCTTCTTCTTGACCACGCTTTTGAGGTCGTTCCACCTTTTGTTAATTTCTCCTCTGTTGCGTGGAACGTTCCCGACTGCATTGACCTGGTCTACGATCCTGCTCCACAACCGGTTTCTGGTGGATAGTGGTGTCTGTTGGACCTGGTTGCCATAGATTTGTGGGTGCACCTTGACGATCTCGTCGACCATGACCGTTAGCTCGGTGGGAGTGAACTTGGGCATTCTGTGTGATGCCATGGTGTGTGTTTTGGTGTTTGTGGTGCTGGTGCGGTGTGTGGTGTGTGATGTGCAGGGGGTTTGTGGGTCAGGTGTTTGGTGGTGGTGGTGATGGGTGTGATGGGTGCGTGTCTGTGGTGTGCTGCTGTCCTTTCTGTCTCGCTGTGTTGTGTGCTTTCGTCCTCAGTTTGTAATGTTGCAGGGGGTTGTGGTCTGTGAAGGGGCTGGTTTTGTACTTACCTATGTGGGTGTGTCATGATGGTCTGTTGTTTTCAGGTGTGTTGTGGCTGGTGTTCTGGGATTTGTAGTTGATTTGTTTGTCCAGGGGGGGGTGTGTTTCAGGGATGTGTACTGTGTTAGGGTTTTTGTGCGTGGGTTGCTGTGTGGACTTGTTAGCCATGTTGTGTGTGTTTGTTTTCGTCAGCGGATGGTTTCTGTGCATGGACGTGGCCGCCAGGGCTTCCGCCGTGTCCATTTTCGTCACTGTTGTTTGCGCTGGCGGGCGGTGTATTTGTGGATTTCCCGCACTCATGTCGGTACGATCCTAATTTAACGGGCGGTGTCTCAGTCGTCAGGACGGGCGGTTTTGGCTTGTCGTGCATCTTTCCGTCCGTGGCGGGCGGATGGACTTGGACTCGGACATGGGCGGGCGGTTTTTTCTGTTTATTTTCCGCCTCCGGCGGTTTTTGGTTCGCGGCATCGTAATTGCTCGGTCGGTATTCAGACGGTGTAGGCGGGCGGATTTTCGCCACTGTGGTTGTTGCCGTATTTTTCTCCGCCCGACATCATAATGGACACCATAGATTGGTACGCCTTGGTTCGTGTGCAAAGGTCTTTTTCACTGACGTGCTGCTAATTGTGATCACATGTATCCCATGGCACAGTCACAGCTAGGGTAACTCGGGTCACATGTCACAATGTCCTTCCCATGATTTTGTGTCAAAAAATACAGACAACATTCGGAAAAGTGTGTCAATGTGTAGGAGTATGTGACGGTGAAATCACAAGCCATTCATTGTCAAACACAGGTTGTCACTGATCGCAACATGTCCGGATTTTTGAGGTATGATGTGAAGTACACAGTCACAACTGTTGATGTGTGCTTATGGTTTTGAATACTCAGACATGATGGTTTGGTAAACAAGGTTTTTTGGCATCACTGTCAGAATCTGAGATGTAAAATGTGCACAAAATGTAATTTTGTTAATCACATGGTACGTAAGACATGAGCAATCTCAGCAGTAGAAAGTGTGCATACTCTTAAATCAAAGGGAGGGTCTGTCAGACTTTGTCCATATAAAGGTGCACTTGCTCAGTGTAGCCAAGATTGTTCAACAGTGTTGACTGTACTCATGCTGAAAATGGGTTCAGTCACAGGTATCCATGCAGTCATTGCACCTAGGTTTTTCAACAAGCCGCCAGTCTCTGTACATTTAGAGTAAACTGAAAAAAGTCAATATTGATGTGTATGCAAATGAATTGAAATTGAGGCAATTGTTTTATGAGAAACATGAAATCATGATATCAATCTAAATTGTATCTATTGTCTAAGGAAGAACATACATGTGGTTCATACTATATTATTGAAATTGTATATTTATTTTTTGTACACTTTATTTATATAAAAAAATATATTTTCTATGCAAAAAAGATAAAACAACATCAATGTTTATTTAAAAAAATAATAAAATATTTTAATTTATTATTCAGTAGCTATTGTATTTCTGATTACATAATTTCTTTGTTTGTCTAGAGTTAATATGCCATTCTAAAGTAAAACACACTGTGCCCGGTGTTTTTGTTTTCTAAATTGCACCTAGATGTGCCAGTGGAATGGTGTTCCGCCTGAGGCATTGCGAAGCTGAAGTTTTCACACCTGGCCGTTTGTTGACCATTAATACATCTATGAAACTTTATTTCTTTTCAGTCTTCAAATCTATATGATTCTGCTACATGACACCGTGCATAGATGACACAGGACAGTGTGCTACATGCCTGTCGGACCAGCTATGCATACTGCCTTTCTATCTCCAGGATGACACTCATATGTGTCTACTGACATTGGATATGCAAAGCTACTGAACACGTTATCAATCACTGTGAACTGTGTAACATGACTCATGCAATGAGTATGCATTGTGCATGTTTGACAAGGTAGACATGTGAGCCGTGACATATGAGCCAATGGTTCAACATTAGATGACTAAGGATTCCAGGATTTGTCCCATGTCTCAATGAAATCTGAGATTCATATTCCCATTTTGATGGCTCTACTCACATGCAGAAGAGGAGACAGTAATGTCAGTACACAAGTCCATCATGAGCACAACGCAAAACATTCCATGCCACAAACTCCATTAGTCAGACTTCTTGTTTTGTACTTTGATGTTGATACACGCAATGTTGCTGATCACATCATGTGTGATTGAGCAATGTGAAAGTGGCAGGGTAACAAGTACCATTTCTGTTAATGCAGCATGCGCTAATAGCACAACTCAATGTGATGTCTGATATCTATTGACATCTGAGATGTTAACTATGTGTCAACTAGGTATGGATGACTCATGTAAATCTTTTTCTTACTTGGTCACAGCATCATCAGCGGACACAGGAGGAGAGAGTGCCACAGATGTTGTGGGAGCAGAACATCAAACTGGGTCCAGTGAAGAGTCATCGGAGGGGGGACCCAGTGACGAAGAGGGTGAGTGGAGTCTCACTGGCAGCGGATTTGCAACACCATCTGCAGCTTCAGAATCAGATCACAGCTCTAGTGAGGACTCCCATGTAGTGGTGGGGGACACAGAGACTGCATCTACAACATCAGAGTCCACCTTCACCATCACTACCATATCCACCCTCCCTGCTGCTCCCAGTTCCACTGTCCATGGCCGCTCCCGTATTAGGGGTAGACTAACATTTGGGCCAGGCACCTCACCCCATGCACCTGTCTCCCCTGCTTCCCTCAGTGTAGAGACCAATGACCTCCTGAGGCAGCTCTCTGTGGGGCAGACATCAATGCTGAGTGTCCTCCATGCACACACAACTCTTTTGACAGACATGTCATCGTACATGGAGGGCATTCACTCAAACATGTCTGCCCTACAGAGATAAAATCAGGCTATGGCCTCAACACTGACGGCAGCACTATCTCTCCTCAAGCAGTACCTCTTCCTTATCCACCGTCCCAACTACCCTCCCAGACCCAAGCACATGCAAACACACACAGTCACACACTGCAACATCCACATGCAGCACACAAACACAGAGACCAAAGTCACAAGCCACACCCGCACACACTCATGCTACAGACAGCACACTCACACCAAAGGAAGTGACAGCATCCAACACACATGCATCCAGTGACACTCCACATACCTCACAACCCTATGCCTCCACAACCCCTACCATTTCCTCTCCTGTACCCCCCTCAGCCCAGGCTCCCCACCTTGTTCCCATTGAATTCTTCCCTCCACAAACATGCACCCCCCCTCATAAGAAGAGGAAGTACCTACAGGATGTCATACCTGTAGCATCTGCTAGCCCCCTCCAAGGAACAGAAGGCATCAACTTCCCATAGAAAATCCCTCAGGTCCCAATCCAAAGCATCCACTCCTACACCCCATAGATCCCCAGACAAGCCCAGTACATCAAAATTGGCTAAGACACCCACCAAAAAGACACCTACCCTCCCCATTTCAGACTCACCCCTCAAAAAATGTAAGATCCCTAAATTAGTTAAGGCCACCCCATCCCCAGCTCTGACTGCCCATCCCACTACAGCTGCACCCCACTCTCAATCAGAGCCAACCACTGCAGTGGAGTCCCATACCCCGCCATCAGACCCTACCACTGTAGTGGACCCTAACACCCCTCCTGCTCCCACCCCTCCAAAAACACAACCCAGTCCCCAATAGTTTGTCCCCTTTGGTGCCTGGCATGCCCCCAAGATGCCCCTCTCAGGGGAGGTGTCCCCTTGCAGGAATTGTGCTGGCAAGAATTTATGTGCCTGATGTTCAAAGGTCACATGGACACTGACCAGTGATGGACTGGCCAATGGCCTTTTGATATTGATAAATAAAAATTATTTTTTTATGCTGAATAAAGCAATTTTTATTTTAGATTACAAACATCGGTGTCCAACAACTTGTTTCAGAGTTGACTGTATGACAAGTGGAATTGTTTTTTTATATGTACAATGTTGTTAGTGTGGCATGTTTTGCATATGTTACATGGAGTTTGTGCACTTTGACCGAAGGTATTTTAAAATGTGGGGTCTGCATTTCATGGTTGTCATTGATAACTTAAGTTTTGGCTCAGAGTGTGAAATGAAGTTGCAAACCTTCGCATTTTTTGAGCACACTTACGCATAGGTAATGCTTTCAGTTGTCTACATATTGCAAGTGTCTCAATGTGCAACAGTGTGGGCGAAGCATGCTGAATATGTTTGTGATGTGCATATGGGCACCAGTCTCATCTATTCAGCTGGATACATATGGCTGTTGACTGCATGACTGTGACTTAGCACACATCCATGTACACAAATTGGTTCAAAAGAATTGTATGTGACTTTGAGGTGGTGAATCAATGTCTGTGTCTTCTGCAGACTTGTAGAATAGTGGCAAGGTCAACCTTGCTTGATGTGTGATGCCACTGTGGTCACACAAGCAGTCATGGCTGTGAACACATCTTGTGCATTTACTGAGCACATGGTGAGTGTAAGCTGAGCTGTATTTTCACAGTCTTCCAACCATCTGCTACTACTTGACTCAAATAATACCATTTGGGTTTTGTTAGGCAAGTATTATTTTTTCTTTGTAGTCTTTTGATCACTCATTTAGCTGATGTTCATGCCATCCTGCTTGTTGTGAAATAGCAAATATGTTGTGTATGCATCATCCCAACTTGGATTGCATTTAGCTTACACACACAAGTTGTAGTTGAGCATATGAATTGTGTGTCACATGTATTTTGACATTGACTGGTAAGGGTGTTGATCTGAGCTACAGTGATGCTGTTCCATTTCACACAGAGCTGTATTATGAGTGCTGTGATGTCAGTTTACTTGGAAGGTGGTTTATGTGGTGAGGCATGTGTACAGTGAGTTCACAGAGAGGATGCGTGTCTGTCTGCTGTGCAGATGCTCCCAGATCTTGAGTCTCCACCATGCTCTTAGTTGCCACACATGTGAGGATGTGTTGATGGAAATAAATGTGTTTGTTGATAGTCTCCTTGATGTTTCAATGGATTGTTTGTGACATTGTCTCAGTGCCAATTGTGGACAAAGCAGATTTAATTCAGCACATGTCTTTCATCCTCACAAGATGTACACATATCTCCTGGATTCATGGTGACTAAGTCACTTGTGTTTTTGATCCACTGATTTAGTCACCACACCAGCATCCTCACCCATGCTGGAAGCTAATCTTACTCAATGAGCTGTGCACTGGCCACACCAACACTGTTTATAGATCCTACGTAATGTTACTCATGCATACTCATACTACTATACAGGACACAATCTGCACATTCAAAATGTGATTATCAATTTCAGGCATACACTACGCATTGAGGTGTTAGATGTATATTGTCTGCGAATGACATTCACAAAAGCAGGCCATAGACACATGCAAATTGGTATTTGAGTTTGCGGGACCAGTCCACACATGTGGACAGTATCCTACATTTATGTTGGCCCATGCTTCGTTCATAAACAAGATTGTTTTCGACCATAGATATTCCCATGACAACAGTAACACAACCACTTCTGTGTTGTTGTTGTTGGAGACATTGAATGCAGTACTGAGTCTGTGGACATGTGTGTTATCTGTGCTGATATCCTCTGTGCTTTACTGTACACAGATGCAACACAATGTCTTACTTTTGGTTGTACATTTGAGTGGTGTTGTCCTGCGATGTTTCTGTGTGTGTTGTGGTGGACTTATGCACTCACTGTGTGATCACACATATATGTGTTTATTCTAATTCCTGGTCTAGCGTCAAATGTGCTATTACCCTAGATTTAGCATGCTGACTGTAACTACCTGATGATGAAAATCCCTCATTCTACATACACAACATGCTATGGACCCATGTTCTTATTGTGATCACAATGATGCTCAGGCACTCTAAAAGTAATTGACACACAATCTGTGATCATCTCTTGAACATGGCATGTGTGTTTTCACTGGACAAAGGTTTTGTAGTTAAATGAATGATGCTGCAGATCAAGGTTGTGGTATGTAGGTCAGACTGTCCAGTTGTGACTTGCCTCCCTGCAAGGTCCCTACATTGAAGGCCAAATCCCTGCACCTGTAATGCCCTGAAAGTGAAGTTTGTGTGTTCAACATGACACTACCTCTGTCAATGCATGTAAGGCAGTGCACCATGGTTGTTCTGCCACAAAGGCTGTCCAGCAGCCTCTATTCAAAATACAGATGGTGATCCATGGAAATTTTGACCTAATGTTGCATTGTCCTGGTTGGGACTGTGTAAGTGTGTGAGTCCATTGTTGAGGTCTAGGCAGGCCCAAATAAGCATGGTCTGCAGGTGACCCTGTGGTGCACCTGCATCTCCACTCTACCCATTCCTCAAGGTTAGCATTTACTTCTGCTGCAACAGTGTATGAATACCTTTCATTGACAATACCCTGTGAGATTGTTTATGTGAAAATTACTGCAGCATGTACTCAACATGTACTGTTATAGGATTTTTTTTATCAGAAGTTACATTGTTCATGTACAATTTTATAGCCTTATTTTCACCCCAACCCAGGTAATGCAACTTATTGTATAGGGGTATTTTCCCAAACCCCAGATATGCATAATCATGTATGGGGGTATTTACCCAAACCCAAAAATATGCATCTTCATGTATGGGGGTATTTACTCCAAACCAGAAATATGCATCTTCATCTATAGGGGTATATACCCCAAACCAGAAATATGCATTTTCATCTATAGGGGTATTTACCCCAACAAAAGATATGCATCTTCATGTATGGGGGTATTTACCCCAAACCAGAAATATGCATCTTCATCTATAGGGGTATTTACCCCAAATCCAAAATATGCTTCTTCATGTCTGGGGGTATTTACCCCAAACCAGAAATTTGCATCTTCATCTATAGGGGCATTTACCCCAAACCCAAAATGTGCATCTTCATGTCTGGGGGTATTTACCCCAAACCAAAAAAATGCATCGTCATCTATAGGGGTATTTCCACACAAAACCACATATGCATATACACATAAGGTGTATCCCCCACCAACACACATATTTTGTTCAACAGTGCAGTGGGTAGTTGCCACCCCCCATATTGACTGGACATTGCTGTGGGTAGTTGCCACCCCCCATATTGACTGGACATTGCTGTGGGTAGTTGGCACCCCCCATATTGACTGGACATTGCTGTGGGTAGTTGCCACCCCCCATAGTGACTGGACATTGCTGTGGGTAGTTGCCAGCCCCCCATATTGACTGGGCATTGCTGTGGGTAGTTGCCACCCCCCATATTGACTGGACATTAATGTGGGTAGTTGCCACCCCCCATATTGACTGGACACTGCAGTGGGCAGTTGCCACCCCCATATTGACTGGACATTGCTGTGGGTAGTTGCCACCTCCCATATTGACTGGACATTGCTGTGGGTAGTTGCCACCCCCCATATTGACTGGACATTGCTGTATGGGTAGGTGTCAGATTTACCTTCTGCGACGAACACGTCGGTTGCCATTGTAGTAGTGCTCGAAGAGGTAGAGTATGCGGATGACATGCACGATCGGATTCATGGCTGCACGTCTCGTTCAGCATCAATAGTGTTGTGGTGCGAATCAGTGCGGAAATAATCCCCTTCCGGCTGCTCTGACGTGTTGGTTGTAGTGATGGATTCGGCGCATGGGAAGTACGCCTCATACTTCGGCGTTTGTATTCGGACTTGCAAATGGCTCCAGACGACTCCTTTCTGCGTTTCCGGAAGCTTTTCGTTTGGACTATGAGGACGGAATCGAAGTGACCGTATCGGTCGGTGAGTAAAGGTTTTTGTGCATCGTACTGCATTGTTTGGTTTAACCGGCTCCCAATACAAGTCGGCTGTACTGTTCGCCTCCGGATGCATCTGGGAAGGCCTTCCTCAAGACATCGGAATCGGGCCCTTTGTATAAACCACGCACTCTTCGCGACTACCAAAGTCATCACGGTGATGTCTGTAGTCCTGAATACAATACTGGCTCCCGCGCTTCGTTCATTATCCGTCCCGGGTGGGCCAGGTCCCGGGTGTATTTTTTTATAATGGAGGGGGCACACAGACCCCCCTCCTGGGGCTCAATATTGCCCCGGGGACCACCACATTCCCGGGGCTTCTTTAAAAAAATGAAAGCCGTTCGGGCCTCCCAACTACCCCGGGGACTACCATCTCCCAGGAGCTTACAGTTTTATAAATGGGGGCTCTTCAATAAACAAAGCGGGGGGCATGTGGACCCCCATCAGTGCCAGAGGCTGCCTTCTTCCCCGGGGCTTTCAATTTACATAATGCAGGGGGGCTGTGCAGACCCTTCAAAACCCAAGGGTCACCACCTCCCCAGGGGCTTTCAATCTATATAATGCAGGGGGTGGTTAGGACTCCCCCGCAGGCCCAGGGACAGCCACCTCCCTGGGGCTTTCACCAAAAACAGTGAGGCGGCAACATGGCCTCCTCGCAGCCCTGGGGACCATCACCTGCCCGGGGCTAAATCACAGGAGGCGTGTCCTCTGAAGATTTCTAAGCAGTCACGTTGTCTGGGACTTACTGGAGGTAACAGGATGAGTTGTTGGCTCCCAAGGACTTCCTTGTGGGCCAACTACTCCTCCTGTTATCTTCAGTAAGTCCCACACTGTGGGATTTCTGAGAGGGCTTCATGGTCACCTCCTTTCTCTACCACTCTGCAAAGATGCCACCTGGTGCACTACTAGTTGGGGCAGGAAGTTCCCTTGGCTGCTGAGGGTCCTTGGGGGCAAATAACCCCTCCAGTTACCTCCAGTAAGTCCCACACAGCAGGATTGCTAAGAGGTCTTCGGAGGCCACGCACCTGTTCTCCACCACTCTACAAACGCATCTCCTGGTGCACTACTGGTCGGGGAATCAAGTCCTCTTGTATGCTGAGGGACCTTGGGGGACAAGAAGCCCTCCTGATACTTTCTGTAAGTCTTACACAGTGGGATTCCTGAGAGCTGGTCAAAGACGTTATAGTTAGGAATATGCATTTGAAAAATTGACATGATCATGGTCAGTGACATCACTGATGACACCACTGATGACATCATCCACAAAATCACTAAAGCATCTACTCACACCCCCATAGAATCTTTCATACACCCACTCTCACACAACCATTCACAAACACATTCACAGACCCATACCAGTACCTACACAGCCACTCACTGATTCATAGATCTATACACACATCTACTTGCTCACCCATACAGTCACTCATACACCCACTCAGCCACTAATACAGCCATTGACATATCCACTCATATACCCATGCAGCCACTCACACACTGAGTCAGTCACCAATAGAGCTACTCACATACCAACTCACATGCCCATACAGTCAATCATACAGCCACTTACTCACCCATACAGTTACAAATACACCCACTTACTTATACATATACTAACACACACTCACTCACCTATACAGTCACTGACACAAAAACGCATATAGCCACTCTCACATTTACTCACTCACCCATGCAGTGACTTATATACCCCACTACTTAATCACTCACCTATACTGCCTTTCACAATCCCAGTTACTCACCCATATACCACTGACACATCCACTCACCTACACAGGCATACACACACTCACTCACCCATGCAGCCCCTCACACACACACTCACTAACCCATACAGCCACTGATTCACCCACTCACTCATCCATACAGGCAGTCAGACACACCCTCACCCACCCACACAGGCACTCAGACAACCAATCAATCACCCGTACAGCCACTCACATACCCACTCACCCACCCATACAACCACTTAGACACCAACTGACAGACTGATACAAACATTCACACAACCAGTCACTCACCCATACATTCCCTGAGACACCTAATCACTCTCCTATACAGTCAGTCGCGCACCCACTGAATCATCCATACAGGCACTCATACACTCTCTGATTCACCAATACACCTTGATATATATATTCAACAACTCATAAACATTTTTAAAACACTCACAGTCACTAGATGATGTCATCAGTGGTGTCATCAGTGATGTCATTTGAGATGTCACTGACCATGTCATGAGTGATGTAATATGTGAGGTCATAAGCAATGCATTGCAGGGGCGTGAGTTATAGTTAGCGACTATAACTGTTGAATTTCACTGGTTTTGCACGAGTGGAACATAAGCATAAATATAACCTCCCTATAACTTTTATATATATATATATATATTTTATTTTTTTAAACAAAGTTACGCCGCACTCAGGATTTGCAGGTCAGATTCTTTTATTCATATCACCATGAGGACCCTTATCTGTGAGTCTCACCAATGCGTTTCAGCCACAACGGCCTTGCTTACGGTTAGAGGACTTTACCCACAATGCCCTTTTTATACTAGTCCCATCATAGCCCATAATGAGGCATTCTGGGAATTATAGTTCCAATCTTGTGTTCTATATCCTCAATACTACAGATACTAATTTCTTGTTTATATTTTGATTCCTAGGGGTACTGCAACATAATCATATATCAATACGGAGTAAAAGGTCATATCACTTATTGTATGCTGTACAGTGACAGTATATATCAAACAATAATATGTACACAAACTGCCATATTAACCGTTGTAAGTAACTCTAATAATTCCTGATGCTAGGCAGTATCTCAACACCAGGATGGCCAAGTCTGTTCAAACCTGCACGTTTGAGGGTGTCTGACTTAATCTAAGTGTTACAATAAAATGAGTGATCTCATGCATGCCCAGTGTATCAGTATTTCTACTTGTAATCTGAGCATAGCAGACAACCTACTATGCACATTTTAAATAAAATGGATGTATAACTCTATCACAGACTTGGTCAAATTCCCAAATTTCAATGGCAGTTCTAGAAGAGAAAGAAATGGCAAAATGACCTTAACTTTTCATATTAGTATGATACACAGGAAACATACCCCAAAGGCAAAGCGTGGCTCAGGTTACAAGCATGGAATCCTTCTCAAGGATCTTACTCTCCCAACAACCCAGCTAAATTAAAAAGCCTATTGAAAGGTTACAGATGTACATGGAGTTCTTCGTCACTGTTAAGACCTCTTGGGGTCTTGATTCGTAGTTTAATGCTATATCTGGACTCCAGTTGTCTGAGTTCTTTCTTTCTATCCCCTGCCCTTTCACTCAGTGGGATAGTGTCCAGTCCAAAAAACTCCATGCTTCTCCAATCACTGTTCTGGCATGTCGCCATATGTCTAGCTGTGGCGTAGTTCAGATCCTTATTTTTAACAGCGTGGATATGTTCCAGGATCCGTTTCTTAAGCATGCAAACAGTTGACCCTATATATCTCATTCCACAGGCGCACTGGATGACATAGACCACAAATTGTGTGGTACAGGTGATTTTATGCTTGATTTTGATGGTTTTTCCTTCATAGTCTTTGAACTCTGTTCTGTTAACTCCAACTTTACATGCCTTACATTTATTGCATTTCTTGTAGCCAAGCTGTTTATCGTCCAGCCAACATGTTTTGGCTTTCGTTTGTTAGTGGTTTTTGACTAGAGTATCTTGTAATGAAGGTACCTTCCTATATGTCACCTGTGGTCTGTCACCAATCACGTCTCCAATCTCCTGGTCATTGCTCAGGAGATGCCAGTATTTTTGCACAATCTGAATAATTCGTGGGCTCTCCTTGCTGTAAGTTAGGATGAGTCTTGGTGCCCCACTGCCTGATGTAATAGGCTCATTCTGTTTTTGTACTTTTGGGATGAGAGTGTCTGTTCTGGTCACTTTTGTAATTTTTTGTAAACTCTTCTTCAGATCTCTGGATTTATATCCTCTATTCTGCAATCTATGTGCACTTTCCAGAATTTTGGTGTTAGCCTTTTCATCTTTTGAACAGTTTCTAATTATCCGTACAAATTCTCCATATGGAATGCTGTCTCTGAGAGACTTCGGATGAAAACTGGTCCCATGCAGGATACTGTTGGTTGCCGTTTGTTTCCTGAATAGCGTAGTTTGAATTTGTCTCTGGTCTATATAGACCCTTGTATCCAGGAAATTCATTGTAGTCCTGCTGGTTGAACAGGTAAAAGCCAGGCCAACATCATTTTGATTCAATTTCTTGAAATAGGACAAAAATTCCTCTTTCTCACCATTCCAAATAATAAATAAATCATCGATGTAGCATAGCCACAATATAACCATGTCCAGCTCATCTTGATTTTCCAGCCCCCAGGCAATCTCCTTCTCCCACCACCCCATGGTGAGATTGGTGTATTTCGGTGAGATGGAAAAGCCCATGGCAGTCCCGCAATGTTGTGTGTATAGTTCATGATCAAACAAGAACATGTTGTTGTTTAAACATAGCTCGATCATCGTGAGGAGCATGGCTGAGTGTTGTAAGTCCTTTATATTGCGTTGTTTAAGGAAATATGCACATGCCTGCAGTCCGATCTTATGTTGAATAGATGTATACAAAGATACAACATCAATTGTGGCCATGATGTAATTGGCATTCCAAATAGTATTGTCCACAATCCGTAGGAAGTCGCCAGTATCTTTTAAGTACGAACTAAGATTTTGGACCATCGGTGCCAGGTAGTAGTCCACAAATATGGACACATTCTCATACAGTGAGTCACATGTGGATACTATGGGGCGCCCCGGAGGGTTGACTAGAGTTTTGTGAATCTTGGGAAGGAAATAAATTGTTGGTATAGTGGGATGTTCCTTCCGTAAGAATTGAAATTCTGTTTCACTTAATAGACCCCCATCTCTCCAAATTACAAGACTCTTTTCCAATTCCATCATCATTCCATTTATTGGATTGTCCTGTAGTTTGTGGTATTTAGTAGTGTCTCTTAACTGTTTGTGAGCTTCTTGAACATAGTCAAATCGATTTTGTATGACTATGTTGCCGCCTTTGTCTGCGGGCTTAATAATTATCTCACTATTGTCCGTCAGCGTTTTTATTGCTGTGCGTTCTTTAGTGGACAAGTTTTCTTGTTTGCCGTTATTGCATGTTTTTTGTAGATTGTCCAGTTCATTCATTACTGCCTTTGAAAATTGATCTATTTTATTTCCCGGTGACAATTGCGGGCAGTATTTTGATTCCTTCTAAAAGACACTTGGTGTCGCCAGTTATAGTTAGGACCTAGTTTCCATAGGAAAAGCATTTATTTGATTGCCTATAATTCTGACGTCAATTGACCAATCTGCGTGAAATTTACCAAAAATAGTGTCAAAGTAAGTTTTGTGTGTCTTGGAAAATTTGAGGGTGATCCGTGCAGTGGGGACTGAGAAATAGGGGTGTGAAATAAGGGTGCTTTTGTAATGTTAATTCCCCTAGGAACGCGTTGACAAACCTATCGCCCGAACCGCTGGACGGAATTACACGAATTTTGGCAGAAAGGCAGATGTTGTTACGCAGATTGTGCTTTTTGTTATTTGGTGCAAATCTATTCATTAGTTCTTGAGAAAGTTAAGCTGAAAATTATAGTGATATTTTTGGCTGCGGATACTTTGCAGCAGCTTTGCGATTAATCACGACTGCGCACGCTAAGAGGAATGGTGTGATTGCCTTGAAGCAACTTGAAGAGAAAGTTGTGGCCGCCAGTTTATCTATCGAGAATGGTTCCCGGGGATACATTTTTCTGTGAAATCAAACATAAGAGGTCAGGGTCAAGGTACTCTGACCCCCTGTTTCAGAAATGTAAGTGTTAGTGACACAAGTTACATATCCAAAATAGATTTGTTTAATTGCGCACGATATTTGCGATGAAGAAGCGATCACCAGCGCAGCACCCATGTACCATCGCGGGGACATAGCTTCTATTGCAGCGATACCATGATTATTGGTGGAAATATAAAAAAAATCCGTGAATCATTACTACACATTGTATTATAATGAGATTCTCATAAATGTTTTTATGGAATTATTTAGATAGTAATTTATCTAGTGTGATGATTAGAATAAGTATATAGTTATAATTTTTTGTATGTGGTGGTGGCTATTGAATTCCTGTTTTTGCTTTCCGCTTCCACTCTGTATCCACTGGGATCGTGATTACCAGCATGATCACGATCTCTGGCCTCACTGCGAAAAAATGGAAAATAGGTTTTAGAGATGGATGTTCTAGAAATACACTAGAAAATCATGAGTTTGAAGTGTACAGTAATAAACTCCTAAAGTGTAAAATACTATAATATGTGTGCATATATGTGTTTTTTCACTTTATGAAAAAGGCGCGATTGTCGCAGTTAATGTCATCGTCGCAACTCCCTGAATAAATGCGAAAACTGAAAATAGGACTTAAAGATGGTTTTTAAAGAAACTTAGTACAAAACATGATTTTAAACATGTTTTTAAAGAAGCATGTATATAATAATATGTGTCATGCAATGTTTACAATGGATTTTTTTAGTTAATATTTTTGGATGTGTTGGTGCCGGTTGAATGTCTCCTTTTGTTTTGCAATTTTGTGACGCATTCAAGGCGATCGCGACGTTGGTGCAAAGATACCCAAAAACTGAAGAAAAAGGATCTTTATAAAGAAAATTAACAATCTTTTGTGTATTAGAGTGCCTCTGACAAGAACCTTTGTGTTGATAATTTGTATATGACAGCTACATATAAGACTGGATGCAGAGTTTCAGGCTACTTAGAAACACCCTGTTGCATTTCTCTGTAAATTGCACTCCATCAATTCTATAAATTCCATGCATGTCAAAATGCAGATTGTTATAGATACAGCCCATGCGATGGTCTCTGAGGAATGCAGAAACAGTTTTATTAACATGTTTCCTGGCTTTCTCAATCTGTGGACAGAATTGATTTGACCACTTCCATTTCTGTCTTTGGCATATATTAGAGTATACCAAGACAGTGTGAGGGAAAAGTGACACCAGTTCTGCAAAGGTATCTTTCATTTGGATTGCCAGCCCTATCCTAGTCAATGTGCCTAGGTCATTGCCACCACAGTGCACAATCATGAGGTGAGGAGCTCGGCAATCCACAATGGTTTTAACCAAACCCAACAACTAATGAAACTTTAACCCTCTCTGGCCAAATCAAGTAATCTCCACATTTGGCAAACCCAAGTCCTTGTCAATACCTCTTCTTTTTGCAGCCTCTTTGGCCCAATGGACATAGCTGTGGCCAACAATCCACACTCTAAGCATTTTGAAGTGAAGGAGCAATAACAGTCAGGAGAAGGCTGGAGCCTAATGAGGTCGTTTCCGAAATGAAAAGCAGTTAAAATGGAGGTGTTTTCTTTTTTTAAGAAAGATATATTTCATTGGATGCTGTCAGTAAGTACGTGAATAAAATTTGGTAATACGTTAGATGCATTAGTAATAAGTCCTATTCTTGACTGCTGTTTAAAAAAAGGAATGTAACACAGACATGGATATGCTTCTGAATCTGTGCAGTAAACCACACCTTCTAGAACTTGTGACCTACTGGTTCCACTGGGTTGCTAGATGCACTGAGCTAAGAGTGTATGGGGGAAGGGTGTTATAGAGACAGAACATTTTTTTTAAAGTTGAGGAGTTATGAAATAATTTAAGTAATGATAAACTTTAATTTCCAATTAAGGACTATGTAATAAACTGTTGTGCAGTATCTACATTTAAAAAAAACTGAAGCTAAATTTAGGGCTGGACTCCCTTTTTTTTCCACGATTGCTCTGCAATCATCGCGAAAACATCACGAACACGCGGGGAGAGGAACCTCATTTTGAAAGAGAGGGAGCGGGCTTACAGATGCTAACCATTCACAAGTGGAGAGAGAATAGTCTAAAATGAAAGACATCATTTCATTTGCTGCCTTTCTTATGGTCATAGAGTGGAAAGTTGAAGAGGCTACCATTTTATGGTTGCTTTGTATGAGAGTGGTGTAACATTCTTGTGCTTAGTTTTTACAAATCCTAACTGTGCCAAAACTATTTTACAAAGAGCTAAAACAACAATATAATCTACAAACTCAATTCACTGGTATGTACATAATGTTTTAGTTATTTTACAAAATTACATTAGAAATGAAGATGTATATGGGAGTTTGATAAAAAAGAATATCACAGTGATATGAAAAAATATATCATCATCATCATCAATAACTTTATTACGATCACATGGATCCAAAAAGTATACAGCATAGCAGTAAAACAAACGTACACCAAGAGCGATTAAGAAATATAAAAAGATTCCTAGAGCAATAATGCAATTTACGACATTTAAAAAACTCCGAAGAGGGTGAAAGTGCATCGTGCAACAGCAGCCAATTGTATGATAGGGGTATTTTGAGGTTATAATAAAAATTTGAATCCAACAATTCTAGAAAACCAAGGATAAAGGGCTTCATGTGCTTGGATACTCAGCCAATAATGCAGATTCTTAAACAAGTGCATAAGGTTCAAGTCTAACAATTCCTTTTAAAAACAGAGTACTTCAAATACTTAATTTCCCACGCCTGATCCAAAGTGCATGCCAGAATCTAGAAAGGCCAAATACAATGGGTTGTCTAATGTCAGTACACAAAAATCTTAACACCTCTAAATAGTGCCCCCGTCCTACTAAAGTACATAGCGGGAGAATCCATTTTTTCCTCAGAGACAGGTAGGTCGGGCAAAAAAAGAGTAGATGGACTATAGATTCTGAGTTTCCTTGACATGCCGGGCATACATCATCTGAGTCAGTACTGCTGGACCATTTGGAACAAAACAATTTGGTAGGAAGTGTTTTGTAACGGAACTGCAGGAAAAGTTTCCGAGCCAAAGAAGGAACAATTTCATCAATACTCGACTCAAAAAACAGGGAACATTTGAATTGAAAAAGTCTTTGGTCAGACTGGATACTGAATCTGTGAGGTCTTCTGCTAAAATGGTTTCCCAAAACACTTCTTTCATTTTTGCTCTTGAAGTTTGCCTCATACTTTCTGGATTGGTTCAAAAAACGTCCATGCCAGCTTCCCCAGAATTTTCCGTAGGGAGATAAACTAAAAAATATATATGAGATGTACTGTATCTATTAGAGGTAATGTAAGACAACAGATTTTTTTTCAACAGGCAGTGGACCAAGTTGATGCCGCACATGCAACTGATATCTCCCAAAACAAAAGTTTGTTGAATCCAGCAATTTGAGTATGACAATGTGTGCAAACATTGCAAGCACCCTCTGACCAACGAGTGCCAACCTAAGTTAGGTGAAAACAGGTAAACAAAGCAAACAGAGGTGCACCACTTCTACAAATACCGGATTGCCAGACAGGATACACTCACTATGAGATCCAGTGGGAAAAAGAAAAAGGACATGTGTAACCATCTCTCCTTTGTTACACAGTTCACTACACAAAATTACAAATTGTATAAAAGCTTAAGGATTCATTGGGGATTGTTGACAGAGATTCCTGGACTTAAAGAAAATATGACCAACACCCCTAAGATCACCTACCGGAGAGGTAAAACCATTCGTAACTGGCTTTGTCCAAGCTAAGTTACGACCACCAGAAAGAGAACATGGTTACCTCCTACCGTACGTGTATTTTATGTGTGTAAGGAATGCAATATGTGCCAGTTTGGCAAGAATAAAACCAAAAGGTTCAGCTACAATACGAGCCAGGAGTATGACATTAGACACCATACCAACTGTAAAACCAAGTTTGTTGTCTATGTTATTGGATGTGGTTGCAATAAGATCTATGTAGGAAGCACGGTTAGACCCCTTAAGCTGCGCATACAGGAACACACATGTGCTATAAGAAATAATGGCATGAGGTATCCAATAACCTACCACATGTTAGAACAACATAGGGACAACAGCAAAATATGGCTCCTTGGGATTGATCACAGAAACTATGTATGTATTGGTTTGTCGCATATTGTTATTATTTTTGTTCAGTTTTTTGTGTTGTTAGTATTTATATATATGTACACTTTTATCACATTACAGCCCTGAAGAAGTCCACATGCATGTGGATGAAACGCGTTGGCTGACTTTTTTGATACACATTGACGATGCAAAAATAAAGAGAAGAATTTCAATTATTACCTGAATATTGTGGACATATTTGGAATCAAAATTACATTTGTAGAAGTGGTGCACCTCTGTTTGCTTTGTTTACCTGTATCTGTCAGAGGGTATGTGTTTAAGATGTTAGTACCAAATGCTTTGGGAAGTAAGTGGAAAATTAAATAGTTGCCCTTTATTCCATTGTGTAGTTTATAGAAAAATAGCAGTATAGTATTGTTGAAAGTTACAATGAGGAATGTATTTAAAGTAAGCGCAGGCAGTAAACTCCTCTCCACTCGCGGATTTTGCAGAATTCGGGCACTCCACACTCCGCGGAAGAACATGGAATTCCTGAATTTCACCATTCGGGCACGAAGCGGAGATTAATTTTCTGTTCACACCTTCGAATTTTGTTTTGGCACTCAACCGCAAGCACCAAGACTCTCGGGCAGCTTGCGAGCGCTTGTGAGACTTCTCACACTGCTAGTGAACTCCTGAGAGACTTTGCGCTCACTCGCACGGCCTCCAGCCACAACGGCACCAATCTAGCATAGTGCCAATCGCAATCGCAAACGGAGCGGTCAAGCAGCTTTTCTGCTTGAGAATGCAGCTGAGAAGCATTTGGAGCAGATTTTCTTCTCAAACTGGCCTCTGGAGTTGTTTTTTTGTGCCAGAAGCCATTTTTATAAACTTTTTTTCATACCAGATGGAAGTGCTCCAAAGACTCCAACTTCCTCTTCCTGTCTAGTGGGCTCCTCCCAGTGCTTTGTCCCTCTCCTGGTCACTTTTCATTGGGATTTGAAAGGATCACTCTTTTTGTCCGCTGCATATATACCATTGGATTTAAGGACTTTGGACCTGATTATGATGTTGGGCGGACTTACATCTGCCCGACACTGATGCGGGAGCAGGACCGCCCGACTAGGAGCCGGAGGTCCCGCTGGCCGCATTACGATGCGACCGCCTTCACGTTGGTCGTATTGTGTATCTTTTGTATTGCGGTGTGTGCTGCGGGCTGCAGCACCCGCCGCAATACAAAATAAACACATTTGACATATCCCTGCACTATGTGGCAGGCCAGCTAGAGGCCCCCAAGTCTGTTTCCTCCTGCCTTTTCATGGCGGGTTCACCGCCATGAAACGGCCGGCGGAAAGGGACACTGTAATCCCAGAGCAGGCACCGCCACCAATGTAGGAATTGCAGACCCTGTCCAACATGCTCCTTGAGCCAGTTGGATCCATGGCGGTCGGTCTCTCTGACCGCCCACCATTCACCAGCCATCTTAATGCGGCGGGCGGACCTGTAGGGTCCCACCGTCATCACAATTGGGCCCTTTGTTTTTGAGATATCACAAGTATGTTGAAAAACTGGTGTGTAAGGGTGTTGTTTGTTTGACTGGGGCATGCACCTGGATTTATTTGTACTTTTTTTTATTTTTAAAATGTATTGTGGTGGGTGGCCTGCAGTTTTAGTAGGGGTCTAGCTATTTTTTTGCATGAAATTTATCTTCTTTTGCAAAGGAAAAATGTTGCACAGTTCCATATATTTTCTTCTCCATGTTTTTTAATAAGTTTGCAATATTGATTGATTTAATTCACTATGGGCCAGATGTACAACCTTTTTTGCATGCGCAAACGAGTTTGCAAACCCGTTTGCGCATGCAAAAACCTATTGGGCCATGTACATAGCCTATTTAGTGGGTCGCAATATTTTTGCGACTCGCTAAATATGTTTTGTGACTCGATATTTGGAAGGGGCGTTCCTTTCCAAATTGCGAGACTCAAAACAATGTACTAATGTTTTGCGACCGCAATTGCGGTCGCAAAACACTTGCAATTACCACCTACTTCAAGAAGGTGGTAATGCATTTGCAAATGGGAAGGGGTCCCCAGGGGACCCCTTCCCCTTTGCAAATTCATGCGAAATAACTTTTTTAAAGGGCAGGCAGTGGTCCCAGGGACCACCTGCCTGCCCATAAAAATGAAATGAAAACGTTTCATTTTTTTTTAAATGCATCCCGATTTCCTTTAAGGAAAACGGGCTGCATTTTATTAAAAAAAGCTGCTTTATTAAAAAGCAGTCCCAGACATTGTGGTCTGCTGAGCCCAGCAGGCCACCATCCCTGGGAGGGCTGGCATTCGCAATGGGCTCGCAAATTGTGAGAGGCTCATTAATATTAATGAGCCTCGCAATTTGCGACCCCATTGGGAATCGCAAAACAGTGTAAACACACTGTTGTACATTTCATTTAGCGCCTCGCAATTTGCGACTCGCAATGTGTCGCAAATTGCGAGGTGCTAAATGAAAGGGTCATACATCTGGCCCTATGTGGCCTAGTCTGTCAATGGGCCTTCCACCCTGTACTATTCGTGGGTGCATAAAACAGCTGTTTCTGTGGTGTCTGTTAATTGAAACATCATTTAGGCCACGGATGGCATTGGAATAAAATACAAAATGCGTTTTTTGTGATATTTCACGTTTTGTTTTCCTGTAAACAGTGTGTAGGTGGGGGTAATGCCTTTGGAGGATGTGTGTTGTTGTGAACATTTTTAGTCCTGTTAATTTTTGTTTTTGACATTGCTGATTTAATGCTGTCTTCTCTGTGTTACCATGCCACTTTTGTCTGGCCAGTGTGTGTGTGTGTGTGTGTATATGTGTGTTTGGCATAGGCCACCATTTGCCTTTGTTGTTCATTATGCCATGTGTCCAGGGGCCATTTTGTATAGTCAGTGTCCACCCTAGGCCTGCATGTGTTCTTTGTTTTCCAGGCCTCCTGCTTGTTGTTGTTCTGAACATGTGGCTGGCGGCCATTTTGTGTAGCCAGCCAGTGTGCTTTTGCCATAGGCCTGCATGTCTTCTCTGTTTGTGACCATGCCTCCTTGTTGGTTGCTTTTAATCTGACCATGTGGCTGGCGGCCATTTTGTGTAGCCAGCCAGTGTGCTTTTGCCATAGGCCTGCATGTCTTCTCTGTTTGTGAGCATACCTCCTTGCTGGTTGTTGTTGTTCTGACCATGTGGCTGGCTGACATTTTGTGTAGGCAGCCAGTGTGCTTTCCCCATAAGCCTGCATGTCTTCTTTATTTGTGGCCATGCCTTCTTGCTGGTTGTTGTTGTTCTGATCATGTGGCTGGCGGCCATTTTGTGTAGCCAGCCAGTGCACTTTTCCCATAGGTCTGCATGTCTTCTCTATTTGTGGCCATGCCTCCTTGCTAGTTGTTGTTGTTCTGACCATGTGGCTGGCGGCCATTTTGTGTATCCAGGCATTGTGCTTTTGCCATAGGCCTGCATATCATCTCTTTGTTCCCCATGCCTACTTGCTTGCTGTTTGAACATGTGGCTGGTGGCCATTTTGCGTAGGCATCCAGTGTGCTTTTGCCATAGGTTTGCATGTGTTGTTCTTCTATCATGCCTTTTTGCTTGCTGGTTCACCATGTGGTCGGTCTGTGGCCATTTTGTATAGGTAGTTAGTGTGCTTTTGCCATAGGCCTGCATGTCTTCTCTTTGTTCCCAATGCCTTTATGCTCTGTGTTGTTGTTGTTGATGACCATGTGACAATGGCAGGCAGCCATTTTGTGTGTCAAGCCAGTGTGGCCCTTTGCCATATGCTTGCATAGATGGTTGAGCAATGAGAAAGCAGTTTAATAAATTAAAATGATATAGTTGAGGATAATGTCACTTATTTAGAATTTTGTAATTTTAATTTTTCTCAATTTTAGTTTTTAATTTCTTACTTTTTTAACATTATTTAATTTTTTATTGTAAATATTTTTTGGTTTAATTTTTTGTAATTATTTTGTAAACATTTTTTTACATTTATTTATTTTATTTTTAGATTATTTTTTTTAACCATTTTCATAACATCTGGCATCAATGAATCAACCCCATCTCTGCTATAGGTGCACAACAGCATTCATTGTGTAAGGATTATTCTATTGTCATTTGTCAGCTGCACCTCCCTGAGTGCCACATCCCACGTGATGCACATAAAGCAATCAGCTACATCTGTATATTTTGTTGTTGTTGTTCCTCTTTCTTATCTTTCCTGAGTGTACACCATGAAAGTTTATGTTGGTGTAGTTTTCCGTTTTAGCAATGAACACTGTATTGTTTTATTTATAATAACTTAAGTAACCACACTAAATTATATAGTTTGTTTGTACTACTACTTGAACTGCAACAATGACACGTTTCACTGATGTTTTTCTTGCTTGTTTACTTTTAGATGCACAAGAGAAGAGACATCACCCACAGGACTGTCAGACAGAAGTCCTGTGCATGGCGTGATGCGTGACTGACTACGCAACACAGTCATCTCTTCAGCTTGTTGTGAAGCTAAGTTTCACTGCCAACTGACAGCTTCAAGATGGCCCCAAAGAAAGGTGCTGCCAAGAAAGTGGCTAGTGGTGAGCAGAAGTAGATTTTCACCACAGGCATGCCGATTGCAACATTTTTCCGGAAAGTTCTGCCTCCTGCACCGGCCTCTGGCGAGCAAGGTGAGAGCAGCACTTCTGCATCAACAGCATCACCCCCCAACCTAAGCCCAGGACCATGTCTGGCAGTGAGGCAGCAGCCACAGCCAGCAATGGTACATTTGTCTGATGTTGTAGCAGGACAGGAGGTTGCGCTTCCTTCAGAGCAAGAAGTTGAACCTCCTCTTTTAGAATCATTGGCTCTCAGATCTTCAGCAAGGAAAAGGAAGGGTACCACAGCACCATCTTCTGCAAGTACCACTTCTGATGATGATGATGATAGGGACATGGAGTGGACCCCGACAGAGACCGGGAGACAACAGGAGAGGCAAGGGAAAAGAAAAGTTCCAGAAAGACTTAGACTTATGGAAGGGGATGAAGAGGAGGATGACGATGACGAGGTAGTCATGGTGGAACGTGACACAGAGGAGTCTGACATTGCTATTCAACCAGTTCCTAGGGATGTGGCACAGGTAGCACCACCACCAGCTCCCATATTTGCAAAGCCCCAGCTGAGACCTGCACCAACCCCTGCCTCAGGAGAGGCAGAGAGGCAATCGACGACATGCCCACCTACCTCCAAGTCATCTTCAGGCATTGGCAGTGGCATGTTAAAAAAGTACTCCTCCCCAATTTGGGACTTTTTTGTAGTTAGAAAAGAGGGGGATCACATTGCAGTATGCACCATTTTCCAGACAAATGTTCGTCAAGGTAAGCATGGTACACATTATGCTACTGGAGGCCAGACGGCCGAAATGAAAATACACCACACAATCAAGTGGGAGGAGCACCTTAAAAAAATTGCTGAACATGGTCGTGATGGTGGGGAGAGCCAGCGAACATCAGCTACAAGTCCAATCCCAGGAGAATGTGATGATGATGAGGAAGAAGAGGGTGACATCTTCACGCAAAGCAGTCCTGTCCCCAGCAGTGTGCAAGTAGATTCACCCACCTCAGCGACTTCACAATAACACAAGAAGACTCAGAGTGAGATGATGGATAAACTGCAGCATGCAGTGACTGCTCCACCACCACCACGCACATTGAGTCTATCACTAGCATCCACTTCTCAAAAGACACCTGTGTCAGTGCCCCAAGAAAAGAAGAAAATCCAGGCCACTATTACGGGCATGTTAAGGCAGGTGGGGCTCTACGAGCGAAAATACCCAACCGCATGTTTGTACAATGGGAAGCTGGTCAAAAATGTTAGTGCTGGATCCACCCTTTTTCTTTTGTGGAAGGAGTGGGATTCTTAGAATTTTTGGCAGCCATCTGGCCAAAATTGAAGGTTCCAAGTAGGACGTATTTTGCCAGAGTGGCTGTTCCAGCGCTGCATCACGATATGCTGCAGTTGGACAAGATTTGCAGCAAAGAATTGTTCACACCATCCACCTGACGACAGACATGTGGACCAGTTGTCAGGTGACTGATTACATCTGCATGTCTGCACACTGGATCTCTTTTGTAGGGGTAAAGCAAAAGATATCTTCAGGTTGTGGCCCTGAAGAAAGTTTAAGAGCGTTTGGCGGCATGCAACAGTGACCATGTTTGCGATGGAGAAATCACATACAGCTGTAAACATCTTAGAGGAATTTAACTGCAAGGTGTATGAATGGCTGCGACATAGAGGTTTTAGAATTGGATTTGTTGCCATGGACAATGGCAGTAACATAGTCAAGGCCATGTCAGACGGACACTATTTCAGGGTCCTGTGTTTGGCCCATTGCATCAACCTGGTGTTGCAAGCCTTCCTGAAAAAGGAAGAGATAGTCAGCAACATACTGATCACCTGCAGAAGAATCTGCACCCATTTCAGCCATTATTTTAAAGCCCGGAAGCAGCAGCGGATTATTCAGCGTAATAACAGAGCACCAGTTAAAGCCCTGATACAGGAGGTGCCAACACATTAGAACTCTACCTTTTACATGCTGCAAAATCTGTTTGCAAAAGACACACAATTGATGGACGGAATGCAGAACAAATCAAAACATTCACCCCCAGTCAAGAGATCTGGGTTAAATCCATCATTCTTTTGCTCACCATGCCACCCCAGTTTAGACCTGGCCATATGCAAATCAGTCTTGACCCTGTGCCTCATGGGAACAGTCCAGCCCGAACTGCCAAGCCAGGTCCTCCCTGGACCGGAAACAAGCATCCTAGGACCGGTTTCGGGGTTTCACCCTCTTCAGCCAGGATAGCTTGATTCCAGTGGCACAGTGAGCCCAGGACCCACGTCTGGGCATACCTGGCGCACTTAGGGCGAGAAAGCAAAAGACACACAATTGATGGACGGAATGCAGAACAAATCAAAACATTCACCCCCAGTCAAGAGATCTGGGTTAAATCCATCATTCTTTTACTCACCATGCCACCCCAGTTTAGACCTGGCCATATGCAAATCAGTCTTGACCCTGTGCCTCATGGGAACAGTCCAGCCCGAACTGCCAAGCCAGGTCCTCCCTGGACCGGAAACAAGCATCCTAGGACCGGTTTCGGGGTTTCACCCTCTTCAGCCAGGATAGCTTGATTCCAGTGGCACAGTGAGCCCAGGACCCACGTCTGGGCATACCTGGTGCACTTAGGGCGAGAAAGCAAAGACACACAATTGATGGACGGAATGCAGAACAAATCAAAACATTCACCCCCAGTCAAGAGATCTGGGTTAAATCCATCATTCTTTTGCTCACCATGCCACCCCAGGTTAGACCTGGCCATATGCAAATCAGTCTTGACCCTGTGCCTCATGGGAACAGTCCAGCCCGAACTGCCAAGCCAGGTCCTCCCTGGACCGGAAACAAGCATCCTAGGACCGGTTTCGGGGTTTCACCCCTCTTCAGCCAGGATAGCTTGATTCCAGTGGCACAGTGAGCCCAGGACCCACGTCTGGGCATACCTGGAGCACTTAGGGCGAGAAAGCAAAAGACACACAATTGATGGACGGAATGCAGAACAAATCAAAACATTCACCCCCAGTCAAGAGATCTGGGTTAAATCCATCATTCTTTTGCTCACCATGCCACCCCAGTTTAGACCTGGCCATATGCAATTCAGTCTTGACCCTGTGCCTCATGGGAACAGTCCAGCCCGAACTGCCAAGCCAGGTCCTCCCTGGACCGGAAACAAGCATCCTAGGACCGGTTTCGGGTTTCACCCTCTTCAGCCAGGATAGTTTGATTCCAGTGGCACAGTGAGCCCAGGACCCACGTCTGGGCATACCTGGCGCACTTAGGCGAGAAAGCAAAGACACACAATTGATGGACGGAATGCAGAACAAATCAAAACATTCACCCCCAGTCAAGAGATCTGGGTTAAATCCATCATTCTTTTGCTCACCATGCCACCCCAGTTTAGACCTGGCCATATGCAAATCAGTCTTGACCCTGTGCCTCATGGGAACAGTCCAGCCCGAACTGCAAAGCCAGGTCCTCCCTGGACCGGAAACAAGCATCCTAGGACCGGTTTCGGGGTTTCACCCTCTTCAGCCAGGATAGCTTGATTCCAGTGGCACAGTGAGCCCAGGACCCACGTCTGGGCATACCTGGCGCACTTAGGGCGAGAAAGCAAAAGACACACAATTGATGGACGGAATGCAGAATAAATCAAAACATTCACCCCCAGTCAAGAGTTCTGGGTTAAATCCATCATTCTTTTGCTCACCATGCCACCCCAGTTTAGACCTGGCCATATGCAAATCAGTCTTGACCCTGTGCCTCATGGGAACAGTCCAGCCCGAACTGCCAAGCCAGGTCCTCCCTGGACCGGAAACAAGCATCCTAGGACCGGTTTCGGGTTTCACCCCTCTTCAGCCAGGATAGTTTGATTCCAGTGGCACAGTGAGCCCAGGACCCACGTCTGGGCATACCTGGCGCACTTAGGGCGAGAAAGCAAAAGACACACAATTGATGGACGGAATGCAGAACAAATCAAAACATTCACCCTCAGTCAAGAGATCTGGGTTAAATCCATCATTCTTTTGCTCACCATGCCACCCCAGTTTAGACCTGGCCATATGCAAATCAGTCTTGACCCTGTGCCTCATGGGAACAGTCCAGCCCGAACTGCAAAGCCAGGTCATCCCTGGACCGGAAACAAGCATCCTAGGACCGGTTTGGGGTTTCACCCTCTTCAGCCAGGATAGCTTGATTCCAGTGGCACAGTGAGCCCAGGACCCACGTCTGGGCATACCTGGCGCACTTAGGGCGAGAAAGCAAAAGACACACAATTGATGGACGGAATGCAGAACAAATCAAAACATTCACCCCCAGTCAAGAGATCTGGGTTAAATCCATCATTCTTTTGCTCACCATGCCACCCCAGTTTAGACCTGGCCATATGCAATTCAGTCTTGACCCTGTGCCTCATGGGAACAGTCCAGCTCGAACTGCCAAGCCAGGTCCTCCCTGGACCGGAAACAAGCATCCTAGGACCGGTTTCGGGGTTTCACCCCTCTTCAGCCAGGATAGTTTGATTCCAGTGGCACAGTGAGCCCAGGACCCACGTCTTGGCAAACCTGGCGCACTTAGGGCGAGAAAGCAAAAGACACACAATTGATGGATGGAATGCAGAACAAATCAAAACATTCACCCCCAGTCAAGAGATCTGGGTTAAATCCATCATTCTTTTGCTCACCATGCCACCCCAGTTTAGACCTGGCCATATGCAAATCAGTCTTGACCCTGTGCCTCATGGGAACAGTCCAGCCCGAACTGCAAAGCCAGGTCCTCCCTGGACCGGAAACAAGCATCCTAGGACCGGTTTCGGGGTTTCACCCCTCTTCAGCCAGGATAGCTTGATTCCAGTGGCACAGTGAGCCCAGGACCCACGTCTGGGCATACCTGGCGCACTTAGGGCGAGAAAGCAAAAGACACACAATTGATGGACGGAATGCAGAACAAATCAAAACATTCACCCCCAGTCAAGAGTTCTGGGTTAAATCCATCATTCTTTTGCTCACCATGCCACCCCAGTTTAGACCTGGCCATATGCAAATCAGTCTTGACCCTGTGCCTCATGGGAACAGTCCAGCCCGAACTGCCAAGCCAGGTCCTCCTGGACCGGAAACAAGCATCCTAGGACCGGTTTCGGGTTTCACCCTCTTCAGCCAGGATAGTTTGATTCCAGTGGCACAGTGAGCCCAGGACCCACGCCTGGGCATACCTGGCGCACTTAGGGCGAGAAAGCAAAGACACACAATTGATGGACGGAATGCAGAACAAATCAAAACATTCACCCTCAGTCAAGAGATCTGGGTTAAATCCATCATTCTTTTGCTCACCATGCCACCCCAGTTTAGACCTGGCCATATGCAAATCAGTCTTGACCCTGTGCCTCATGGGAACAGTCCAGCCCGAACTGCCAAGCCAGGTCCTCCCTGGACCGGAAACAAGCATCCTAGGACCGGCTTCGGGGTTTCACCCCTCTTCAGCCAGGATAGCTTGATTGCAGTGGCACAGTGAGCCCAGGACCCACGTCTGGGCATACCTGGCGCACTTAGGGCGAGAAAGCAAAAGACACACAATTGATGAACGGAATGCAGAACAAATCAAAACATTTAAATTGTTGTTTTTGCATTTGTCACCCCGAGTGGGACGGGTATGCCCAGACATGGGTCCCGTGCTCTCCATGCCGCTGGAGTCAAGCTATCCTGGCTGAAGAGGGTGAAACCCCGAAACCGGTCCTAGGATGCTTGTTTCCAGTCCAGGGAGGACCTGGCCTGGCAGTTCGGGCTGGACTGTTCCCATAGGGCACAGGGTCAAGACTGATTTGCATATGGCTGGGTTCAAACTGGAATGGCATGGTGAGCAAAAAAACGATGGATTTAGGCCCAGATCTCTGTACTGGGGTGAATGTATGACATTGTTCTGCATTCTGTCCATCAATTGTTGTTTTTGCATTTGTCACCCCGAGTGGGATGGGTATGCCCAGACGTGGGTCCCGTGCTCTCCATGCCGCTGGAGTCAAGCTATCCTGGCTGAAGAGGGGTGAAACCCCGAAACCGGTCCTAGGATGCTTGTTTCCAGTCCAGGGAGGACCTGGCCTGGCAGTTCGGGCTGGACTGTTCCCATAGGGCACGGGGTCAAGCCTGATTTGCATATGGCTGGGTTCAAACTGGAATGGCATGGTGAGCAAAAAAACGATGGATTTAAGCCCAGATCTCTGTACTGGGGTGAATGTATGACATTGTTCTGCATTCTGTCCATCAATTGTTTTTTTTGCATTTGTCACCCCGAGTGGGACGGGTATGCCCAGACGTGGGTCCCGTGCTCTCCATGCCGCTGGAGTCAAGCTATCCTGGCTGGAGAGGGGTGAAACCCCGAAACCGGTCCTAGGATGCTTGTTTCCAGTCCAGGGAGGACCTGGCCTGGCAGTTTGGGCTGGACTGTTCCCATAGGGCACAGGGTCAAGACTGATTTGCATATGGCTGGGTTCAAACTGGAATGGCACGGTGAGCAAAAAACGATGGATTTAGGCCCAGATCTCTGTACTGGGGTGAATGTATGACATTGTTCTGCATTCTGTCCATCAATTGTTGTTTTTGCATTTGTCACCCCGAGTGGGACGGGTATGCCCAGACGTGGGTCCCGTGCTCTCCATGCCGCTGGAGTCAAGCTATCCTGGCTGAAGAGGGGTGAAACCCCGAAACCGGTCCTAGGATGCTTGTTTCCAGTCCAGGGAGGACCTGGCCTGGCAGTTCGGGCTGGACTGTTCCCATTGGGCACAGGGTCAAGACTGATTTGCATATGGCTGGGTTCAAACTGGAATGGCATGGTGAGCAAAAAAACGATGGATTTAGGCCCAGATCTCTGTACTGGGGTGAATGTATGACATTGTTCTGCATTCTGTCCATCAATTGTTGTTTTTGCATTTGTCACCCCGAGTGGGACGGGTATGCCCAGACGTGGGTCCCGTGCTCTCCATGCCGCTGGAGTCAAGCTATCCTGGCTGAAGAGGGGTGAAACCCCAAAACCGGTCCTAGGATGCTTGTTTCCAGTCCAGGGAGGACCTGGCCTGGCAGTTCGGGCTGGACTGTTTCCATAGGGCACAGGGTCAAGACTGATTTGCATATGGCTGGGTTCAAACTGAAATGGCATGGTGAGCAAAAACGATGGATTTAGGCCCAGATCTCTGTACTGGGGTGAATGTATGACATTGTTCTGCATTCTGTCCATCAATTGTTGTTTTTGCATTTGTCACCCCGAGTGGGACGGGTATGCCCAGACGTGGGTCCCGTGCTCTCCATGCCGCTGGAGTCAAGCTATCCTGGCTGAAGAGGGTGAAACCCCGAAACTGGTCCTAGGATGCTTGTTTCCAGTCCAGGGAGGACCTGGCCTGGCAGTTCGGGCTGGACTGTTCCCATAGGGCACAGGGTCAAGACTGATTTGCATATGGCTGGGTTCAAACTGGAATGGCATGGTGAGCAAAAAACGATGGATTTAGGCCCAGATCTCTGTACTGGGGTGAATGTATGACATTGTTCTGCATTCTGTCCATCAATTGTTGTTTTTGCATTTGTCACCCCGAGTGGGACGGGTATGCCCAGACGTGGGTCCCGTGCTCTCCATGCCGCTGGAGTCAAGCTATCCTGGCTGAAGAGGGGTGAAACCCCAAAACCGGTCCTAGGATGCTTGTTTCCAGTCCAGGGAGGACCTGGCCTGGCAGTTCGGGCTGGACTGTTTCCATAGGGCACAGGGTCAAGACTGATTTGCATATGGCTGGGTTCAAACTGGAATGGCATGGTGAGCAAAAAAACGATGGATTTAGGCCCAGATCTCTGTACTGGGGTTGAATGTATGACATTGTTCTGCATTCTGTCCATCAATTGTTGTTTTTGCATTTGTCACCCCGAGTGGGACGGGTATGCCCAGACGTGGGTCCCGTGCTCTCCATGCCGCTGGAGTCAAGCTATCCTGGCTGAAGAGGGGTGAAACCCCGAAACCGGTCCTAGGATGCATGTTTCCAGTCCAGGGAGGACCTGGCCTGGCAGTTCGGGCTGGACTGTTCCCATAGGGCACAGGGTCAAGACTGATTTGCGTATGGCTGGGTTCAAACTGGAATGGCATGGTGAGCAAAAAACGATGGATTTAGGCCCAGATCTCTGTACTGGGGTGAATGTATGACATTGTTCTGCATTCTGTCCATCAATTGTTGTTTTTGCATTTGTCACCCCGAGTGGGACGGGTATGCCCAGACGTGGGTCCCGTGCTCTCCATGCCGCTGGAGTCAAGCTATCCTGGCTGAAGAGGGGTGAAACCCCGAAACCGGTCCTAGGATGCTTGTTTCCAGTACAGGGAGGACCTGGCCTGGCAGTTCGGGCTGGACTGTTCCCATAGGGCACAGGGTCAAGACTGATTTGCATATGGCTGGGTTCAAACTGGAATGGCATGGTGAGCAAAAAAACGATGGATTTAGGCCCAGATCTCTGTACTGGGGTGAATGTATGACATTGTTCTGCATTCTGTCCATCAATTGTTGTTTTTGCATTTGTCACCCCGAGTGGGACGGGTATGCCCAGACGTGGGTCCCGTGCTCTCCATGCCGCTGGAGTCAAGCTATCCTGGCTGAAGAGGGTGAAACCCCAAAACCGGTCCTAGGATGCTTGTTTCCAGTCCAGGGAGGACCTGGCCTGGCAGCTCGGGCTGGACTGTTCCCATAGGGCACAGGGTCAAGACTGATTTGCATATGGCTGGGTTCAAACTGGAATGGCATGGTGAGCAAAAAAACGATGGATTTAGGCCCAGATCTCTGTACTGGGGTGAATGTATGACATTGTTCTGCATTCTGTCCATCAATTGTTGTTTTTGCATTTGTCACCCCGAGTGGGACGGGTATGCCCAGACGTGGGTCCCGTGCTCTCCATGCCGCTGGAGTCAAGCTATCCTGGCTGAAGAGGGGTGAAACCCCAAAACCGGGCCTAGGATGCTTGTTTCCAGTCCAGGGAGGACATGGCCTGGCAGTTCGGGCTGGACTGTTCCCATAGGGCACAGGGTCAAGACTGATTTGCATATGACTGGGTTCAAACTGGAATGGCATGGTGAGCAAAAAAACGATGGATTTAGGCCCAGATCTCTGTACTGGGGTGAATGTATGACATTGTTCTGCATTCTGTCCATCAATTGTTGTTTTTGCAAAATCTGTTTGAGCAGTACAAACAGATCAATGACTATGTCATTCAAAGAGGAGTGGATGCAGTTGGGAAAGCTATGACAATGGATGCAGACAAATGGGGCCTAGTCAAGTGCCTTACACAGATGCTATTCCCTTTTGAGGTTTTCACACGGGAAGTTAGCAAGGAGGATAGTACTATGGGCCAAGCTAACCCGTTGTTGCATCTCCTACAAGGCAAGGTAAAGAAGGCACCAGAAATGTTCGCCCCTGCAGGTGTCAAAGAAACACAGAAGCACATGCCTTGATTGAGACCTTAGTCCGATACTTGACTTATAATATAAGGCTGCAACATGACAGCATTGAGTCCAAAGAGTACATATGTGCCACACTACCTGATCCACAGTACAAAAAAATTCTGCCCACTTTCATTCCTTTTTCTGAAGAGGATGTTTTACAATACAAGAGGTGGATTGTAGAGCAAGCCAGAGACTAGGAAGAAGAATGGCTGGAAGTTTGAGTCCCACTCCACAGTTCTAGAGTGCCGCCTTCAACTTCCAGAGAGGGCAGTCTTGTCTCACAGCAGCCAACAACACCATCAACCAGTACACCGGCAACCACAGCAAAAGAAGGACCAGACCCAACCTCTGAATTGTATTGGTTTCAATTGGCAGGGCTCAAGTCCAGTGCAGAGGTGGTGGAAAAACAGGCTGAGCAAGTGGCAGCACCAATGGCCATCCACAGGATGTTCCAGGAGTATCTGGATGATCCACAAGAAGTCTATGTGGATCAAAATCCATTGATGTATTGGAATGGGGAGATGCGCCAATGGCCAGAGCTCAGCAGGCTGGCAATAAAGAATCTGGCTTGTCCTGTCACCAGTGTATCTGCCGGACCTGTGTTCAGTGCAGCTGGTGCTGTCGTCACAGTGAGAAGGACCAGACTCTCGCCTCTAAATCTGGAGAGATTGACTATGATCAAAATGAATCAACATTTTATACCGCACAATCACACTGTTTCTGAAAAAGCAGCACAGGATGAGTAAGAGGGTGACTGGCCAGAAATTGAATCAAATGTGTTCGCTGACCAATGTCTTTGTGAGCTACCTGAGTTTGAGGATTAACTCTACTTCCCAGACTAAGTATGCCAGTACCCCATAAAACTTTCACCTTTTTCTAGTTGAACTTAGTTCTTTGTTTGCAAAAATACAAAACAAAAAATTAGCTAGAGGAACATTATTATTTTTGTGTCAGATTTATGTTCTTATTAATCACATATATATTGCTGGATTACAGTTGGACCAGTGTGCATTGAAGAAGCCTCCACAATTTCTTCATGACAATGTGGGCAATACCTGGCCCCCTCGCATGCCTATTGCCGAATGCCTATTCTTTTTTGTTTTTTTGCATCACTTAGAACTAGAAAGGCTGCACCATAAAATGATTTACTACCTACAAGACTGCCTGCCAAGACTAAATTCCAATGTGTTGCCTGCATCAAAGATAATTGAATACCTATCTGAATTACCCGTGTTTGGATTAGATGAGGTAACTTCAACTATTGCAACGGTGAGTGACTGATTGCGTGAGTGATGATTTAAGTTGATTGATGATTCATGTGGAGGCAGACACTAAGGGAGGGTGTGTGTTGAACTGTAATATGGGACATTTCTTGAGATGATTATTGATTTGCATTGTTTGGGGCTTGAGTGATGGGCGCTCATTTTTTTCCCTGTAGGTGATGATCAGCCATTTTACACTTAGCCAGATTTAATTAATTGCAGGGCGTTCTCCCTTTTTCTGGTTCTTCAGAGACCAGAACAGTCACTTTAGTTAACAAACAAAAATCTACGCAAAATACTGCAGTTCTGTTTCATTATCTAGTTGTTCTTCAACAGCAGTGCACTGCACTCCACGTCTATCTTGCTCGGGTCCTCAAGATTCATGATGATGATGTTGACTGGTCTGGGATGGCATTACTCAGAGTCAGGACTGGAGGAGTAACATGGAAGAACTCAGGGCGGGAGCTGCAGGACTACCTCATCAATAGCTAGATGCAAGAAGTTATCAAGTATACTATTGACTTCAGTTCAAAGGTAAGACAAGAGTCTGAGGCCTAATACTCAGCTGTGTGGAATAGGAGCATTTGTGAAATGCTGCTGTGTGTGTGTGTGTGTGTATGTGTGTGTGGTTTGTGTTACTATCCTTGTGGGGACTTGAGTATGATAACACACTCACGCTGTGGGGACTTGATTGCACTGTGGGGACCTGATCCCAAGTCCCCACAAGGTAAAGTCTTCTAAATGATTAGAAATGACTTCAGAATCGTATGTGCCAATTTTTACAACTTTTTAAAAAATTGCCTTGTGGGGACCTGTGTTTCACCATGTGTGTTTATTTTTTTGCTTAGCTCTGCCCCTGTAGACAGGCGGTGGTACTGCATCCTTAAACACACTTAACATATTAAACACACTTCAGTAATTGAATCCCATCTAGCAACAGAGGATAGTGATTTTGAAGGAGCAAACCCATCAGAAAACATAATACCTGAATGCAATGTCCTTTTTAATTTTATGTAACCTTTTTTTAAGAAGAAAATCATTAATCAAATGAGGCTACTGACTTTGCACTTTTATTTTTTGTAGCTATTTTCTTTGAAAAGCTAAGAAATGCACATTTAATTGAATGCTATTGTTTTACATTTCCAACACATTACCGAATCCCTATTTAAGAAATGACGCACTTCATCGGCTTATCAGTACTCATGGATGTGGCAACAATACAAATATTTAAGAAAAGGCATATCAATGTCCAAGAAAGTGGTATAGTATGGTCATTCTCTTTAATCCTTAACCAGTATTCCCCTTTAATATATACTTTGGCATTGAACTCATCAGTTCTTAAAAGTATATGTGAGACGTTAGGATTCATCTAATTATGAGCACCCTATTGAAATAATGACTGTGTTTACAACAGTGTATTTTATACAGCCCCTGCTTTGAAGGTAGTGCATGTGACATAAACAAGCGCAGAAAGATAAAACCATTTTGCACCAAAATATGAAGTCACGCAGCACCCTGTTGGAATCAACTTTGAATTTGCTGCGATGTGTTTTGCTGCAAGGAAAGAAAATCCCTTGTCGCAGTACATCAGTTGGAGATGTCGGAATTTGCCTTGAGAGGAAACTCAAGACAGAACTTTAGAATGGGCAGACGCAGACAAGTAAATGCACACTAGTGCATAACAAAAACACTGGACGGCAGATCAGGGTGCTGAAAGCCCTTGGAGCTGATTAGTCTCTCCGAGTGGGGGTGGGCGCTGCTGCCAGCACACCTTCCAACAGAGAGGTAGTTCAGCTTGGGACTGACAGGAGCCAAGAAGGGAGTCAGGTGCCCGAGCAAAAGCTGCCGCTGATTTCACGCATGCTATTAAAATGCAAAATGCATAATTTTCGAGTTCATCAAGATGATATAGCACCATCCTTGAAAAGCTACTTTATAATTATGCAGTGTATTCTTTGTATGCAGTCTGCAGATTATCGGAGTTTGAGCTCAATGACAGAAATCGAGGCCTTCCAAACTGAAACTCTTGGGGTTATTTTCTTGCTTTCCTTAACCTGTTAGTAGGCCGTTTACTGCCCATTATAGATGCCTAGTGTTTCTTACACCTCCTTCGTACAAAAGGCCTTCATCAAGAAATACCATCAGGAAACACTGCAGCTGGTAGGTGAATTATGTGGACAATTTCTTTCCTAAAGCAAATTGCATATGGCTTCATTCTGCAAACTTTCCGTAGGCCTGGGTGAAATTTAAATTACACTGGCGAATTCGTACAGTTCTGGAAGTTTTGCATTATACACAAGTTCATGATTCCTTCCTATCGTATAGAAATAAAAAGTAAATCTCTGAAACCTGTACCACCAGATAATTACTTCGACTGCAAAGCATAGAAATAGCAAATATTAGACATATATATTGTGAATGGATCCTTTTTTTTCAATTCGAAAAAATATTTACTGAGCCCAGTCTAGTTTGCACCTGACTCAGAAAAGCTAAACCTTAAGCAGAATATTCCATTTTATATTTAAAAAAGAAATGCTACAAATATCTAACGCCAGACCTCCGAAATGAAAACAATCGAATTGCATCAGTGCTAGCTTTATTTGATCTTTCAGCATCTAATGCCAATGTGTATATTTGAGCGGCATTTGACTATAATGTGAACTTTGCAGTCTGCTTATTGCTTAGTGCTTATCGTACTTTTCCTAAAACATTTATTATTTCATTTCTTAGATGTGAAGACGGTTTGATTTAAAATTAACTGTTTCTTTAGCTTCTTGTTAAAAGAATGCCAGTGTTTTCCGCAGTGTTTTCATGCAGAGAAGTAAAGGTAGCCAGGGCGTTGCCAAGGTCAGCCAAAGATGTGCAAATGCACACATCTGCATAACAAAGGGCCAGTTAACAAGCGGGGCTGAGAACACCTCATGTCAGTGACTGTTGCAGACTGGGGGATGGGCGCAGCTGCAATGGATTACAAACACCTTGTTAGGCGAGCAGACAGACATCAGCAAACAGCACTAGGTTTGCTTGGCCTGAAACTTCAGCAGCGCTCAGAATGAGGTTGAACTTCTGAGACTGTTAACCTGCTTTTGCGCTTCCGATAATGGAAAAAAAAAACGTAATAAAGTGCAATTTTTTAAACGAAGCCCATGCAGTGGGACATTTATTCCTATCTATTACTGATACATATTGTAAAGAAAAAAAGAGAAAGGCCAGGGCATCCGCATAGTTTAATGGGTGCGCCGCACTCAAAGCATAGTTATCTATTCTAACAGAACACCAGGTTCACCTGCACAAATGTAGAAAGTTTAATAGCAACATTTCCTATATTTAATAAATAAAACAAAAACTTTTACATTTACATTTTGGGCGTCTCCATTTTATTTTTATTTGAACATTTCAAAATCATTTATATCATATTGTATCATATAATGTGGGAGGGTTGACGAGAAAAGGCAAATTAAGCGGCATAATGCGGCACATTTGTGATAGTATACTTCCCTATTTTGTCATGCTTTTCATACAGGTTAACACTGTTTGGACAAATGTTTCATCTCATTAGTACCAGTTTAAACCCCAAATGCAGCAATATGCAACAGAAAGGAGACCAGAGAACCTTTGCAAAGGGCATTCCACTGCTGGGCAAAGTGTGTCACTTCGGGTTTAGTCATTTTTGTCCATTTGAGGTAGAAACCTATCTTTTGTTAAAATCTGCAGGTTATGCAGCACATGATGGATTAAGTGGCCCCACGTATAGAGAGGAAAATAATGTGTCTGACTGGCTTAAGACGTTCTCAGCAGCCAGAGTGAAGCTAGGGCACCCAGGCTGACTATTTTGTGATTACAGCCCTCAGCATGATCTTATGCTAAAATCAACATTTATTTTATCTACAACTAAAACAGCAGAATATGCCATTTTAAAATGTATTGCACAATGTTGGAAATGGTACCAAGCATATGAAAAGTGCTTCAGAATTCATCTGGAACCCTCATACTTGTCCTCATAAGGGAAACAACCATGATGAGCACAGCCTCTTTGTGAAATAAGAAGAGCTGCCCTTCTAATGAAAAGGTAAGGCGTGGCTGAATTACTAGTTTGAAGGTACAGTTTTTACATTTGCAGTTTAGGTCGATTTTTTTCTTTTTCCTGTAATATTTCAACAAAATAAGAAAGGGCACTTCCTTATTTCTTAAAAAGCGAAGTATGGATCAGATTCACAAAATTCCATGCAGAGTCAAAGCTGTGTAATAATCAGCAGTACTGCATCGAATGAATTACAAAAAATTGTGCAGTACCATATGTAGAAGGAGTCGGATGCTGACGTCCTCACACACATTTGTGCTACAAAGTCATTTTAGCCAGAGGCTAAACTTCATGCAATAGCACAAAGGTGAGGTAGGATTACCTTGAGTGAAAACTCGACCCAGCTCCAATGTGAAAAGTGCAGCCTGAACTGCGAAGGTTGGTCCTCCCTAGTTCCACTGGAACCAAGCTATGCCAGGCTGAAGAGCTTTGAAACCATCAACACCAGTCTTGGGTTCCTTGTATTCGGTCAAGGAGGACCTGGTCTGGCAGTTCAGGCTGGATTGCTCCCATTGGAGCAGAGTCAAGACTAATTTGCAAATGGCTGGGTCCAAATTAAGGTAGCAAGGTGTGCAAAATAATGGGCTAGGATGTGGGCCGAGTAATTTCCAGTGGTTGGGATTAGTTCAAGCATTCCATCCATCATTTTTTTTTTTGCATACCTCAGTGTGATGTCGTAAATGGAATGGATATGCTCAGACATGGGTCCTGTGCCCACTGAGCCGCTGGAACCAAGTTATACCCAGCTGAGGAGTCCTAATAGGGCAAAACCCATCCTGGGTTACTTGTGTTTGAGTTCAAGGAGGACATGTTCTGGCTGTTCATGCTGGACTGTTCCCATTGGAACAGGGTCCAGACAGATTTGCAATAGCTGGGTCCAAACGTAGGTGGGATGGTGTACAAAATAAAAATGGACTGGGATGGGACGTTGAGTATTTACCAGCTGCTGAGATTAGTTAGAGCTTTCCATCCTTCACTTTGTTGTACACTTCAGTTTTTCTTGTTGTGAGCAAGCAATTTTAGATGGAAGCTACCAGACAGAGCAGGCTGCCTGGTTGCATAAGACCAAGGGTCTCATTTATAAGAGGGCTGCGCCGCTGTGGCGGCACTTTTAATGATGCTCCGGTGGCGCAGGCCTCTGAATCACATCTACAAGGCCAAGGAAAGCTACCCTGCATGGCTTTTCAAGGCCTCTTAGATATGGCGTTGCCTCACACTGCCCCCGGGGCGGCGTGCCATGGGTGTTGCTGTAGATGTCCCCACTCAATGCCCATGGTTTTTGACACATTCACAGATTTACAACAAAGCATAAATCTTGGAATGCACCAAAATCCTGCGCCTCCCCAGGGGTGGCATAAAGGTTGTTTTTGTGACAAAAGGTGTCCCTTCCTCCACAAAAACAACCTGATTTCAACACAGACACCCTTGCACCATGGTGTAAGGGTGCCTGCATTGGCACATGGCAGCCATTCGTGCGCCAGCACTGTGAAAGAGGACAGGAATGCACCATATCTCAAAGATGCAGTGCATTCCTGCCCTTTCCTTTTGATGCAGGGCAATGCAGCAAGAAGCCTTGCGGTGCTGCCCTGTGCCAAAACTTTGTCAGCGTACCAAGATCTTACAGTGAGATAAAAACCCACCCATCGGTTGCCATTGATTGGCTTTATTTTCGTTCTCATTTGCCTACTTCTGCTTAGATGGCTTGTCTTATATTATGTTCGTCCCTCCCGTGGAGCATAACTTCTTTACTTATGTCCTTCCACTCCTCACTTTAAGGGAACTCATTTTCGTGTTTTCCTTTAGCAGTCCACAAGAGTGCATGTGTTTTCCAACTGTCTTGTTTGTGTGCGTCTCGTCTCCTCCCTTTTCTTGTTGTTCCTTCTCACCTGTCTGCTGTTCTCCCTCCTTACTGCTATCTTTTGTTTTGTTTTGTTTAAGCACTCCATGAGTGCATGTGTTTTCTAGCTGTCTCCCTTGTGTGCTTCTCTCCACCCACACTGTGTTGCTTTCTCTTCTCCATGTGCTTCTCTCCCCATGCTGCCTTCTCTCACCCGCATGCTTTAATCCCTTCACTCTGCACACTCTATGTTGTTCTCTATCACCTGTGTACTACTGTGATATTCTCTGCCTCGTGTGCTTCCCCCCGCTATCATGCACTGCTTTTTCCCTTTTCCCGCTCCTCCATTACCAGGCACCTCCACCACCAAAAGCTGCAGTCCTTTTTTTAATTGGCACTTTTGTATTAAAAAATCATATTTTTTTGTATTTACTGATCCAAATGACATCTTTCATCTTGGATCAGTACATAAAAAAATGGCAGCTTTGTCCTTCCACTGGTGAGCACATGTTTTCTAATGCATGTATGCATCAGTGAAAAGATGCCACCACTAGTGTGTCTTTCTTTCTTTTTTATTTTGATGATGGTGCACAGCATCCCAATGGTGTACAGCACTGCTAAAAGCAATTGGCAAAGCCAGTAGACCCAAAAGGCGAGATATATTGGCTTTGTCAATGCTTGTTGTGGTCAGGCGCTGGCCACTCTCTTGATGTTAGAGTGTGTTCTCAAGTACTACCTTAGTTGAGTGATGGTGTCTGTCAAGAGATGCTATCCCTGTGGAAAACCGTGAAGGTATTGCAGCATAAAAGAGCTATGGAATGATGGTAGGGGTGTAAATCTATGAGGATTATGAGAGAGCTGTGGAGGGTTAAGGAGATATGGTTAAGAAGGTAGCGAAAACAACCTGGAGCTGTAGCGAGGTTTGTCAGGCTGTAAACTGAAGCTTTTGAAAGTGAATACTGGCTGTCGGGATATAATATGGTTATGGAGGTGCATGTACTGTGAAGAACAAGATGAGGTAAAATGTTGAGTAGTGGAGAAATGTATTGCTTGTAGTTATATAAGGACACTGCAAACAGATGCTGCACTGATGGGGCTGTAAATATTTACTACTAAGGAGAGAAGTAGGGAATCTGCAGACCTCTGGAGAAAGTGAGTCTGACCAGAGCCTCAACTCCAGGTAGGATTATTAGAATGAGCAGCATCACAGCTAGGCCCGATATAATTCTGGAGACCTCATCTGTATGGTGGATTTGGTGCATTTCCAAGTTCAGAGTTTGGGTTGAAATTGTGGACTGTTCGTTTCTGACGAGGCACTATGACAATGTGGGTGATCACTACATGTGTGGTTATTCACCTACCACTTGTATTTATTTGGTTCCAAGTTTAACACATTTTAATTTGCTAAAGGCAAGAGCAAATGTATATACTGAATGGGGATTTGGAGGAAACATTCCCATATTTAATGATGATGCAGGCATAATGGTTTATTCACAGAGAAAAGTCCCTCCTTTGGAGACAAACATGCTGATGCACGTTTGTATTACATTTTACAAGTGTAGAATGTTCCAGCTGGCTGAGAATCTCCCCGTGTTTCCCTAACCAGTGCTAAAATGCTTGCGCTCATTCCTTTAAACATGGTAAAATTGGCTTACACCCAATTGGCACATTTATTTTACTTGTCAGTTCTTAGTAAAGTAGTACTATATGTACCCAGGGCCTGTAAATTAAATGCTACTAATGGGCCTGCAGCATTTGTTGTGCCACCCACTTAGGTAGCCCCTTAAAACATGTGCCAGGCTTGCCATTGCAGCCTGCGAACAGCTTTGAACTGCCAATTCGACCTAAAAATACCTTACCACCCAAAAACCCATACCCACCCTAAACCCTAGAAATTCCCTTGCCACCCAAAAAACCCATACGCACCATAAAACCTAAAAAAGCCCACATCACCTAAAAGCCCATACCTACCCTAAAACATCCCTTACCACCCAAAACCCCATACCCACCCTAAACCCTAAAAATTCCCTTGCCACCCAAAAACCCATGCCCACCCTAAACCCTAAAAATTCACTTGCCACCCAAGAACCCATATCCACCCTAAGACATAACTTACCACCCAAAAACCCATACCCACCCTAAACCATAAAATTGCCCTTGCCCCACAAAAACCCACTCCCACCCAAGACCTTAAAAATTCTCTAGCCACCCAAAATCCCATACCCATCGTAAATCCTACAAAATCCCTTGCCACCAAAAATCCCACACCCATTTTAAAAGATAAAAATTCCCTTGCTGCCCATAAAACCCATACCCACACTAAACCATAAAAAATCCCTTACCACTCAAAGACCTACACCCATCCTAAACCCCAAAAATTCAACTGCCACCCAAAAACTAATACCCACCCTAAACCCTAAAATATCCCTAACCATTCAAAAACCCATACTCACCCTAAACCCTAAAAATTCCCTTGCCACTCAAAAATCAATACCCACCCTAAAAAATTCCTTGCCACCCAAAAACCCATACAAACACTAAGCCCTAAAAGATTCATTACCACCCAAAAACCCATACCCACCCTAAACACTAAAGGTTCCCTTGTCACCCAAAACCCATACCCACCCTAAAACCTAGACAAACCTCACAACCCTAAAACCCATAACCCCCCTAAACCCAAAAAATTCCTTATCACCGAAAAACCCATACCCAACCTAAACCATAAAATATCCTTTGCCCCCCAAAAATCCACACCCACTCTAAACCTTAAAAATTCTCTTGCCACCCAAAAACCCATACCCGCTCTAAACCCTAAAATGCCCTTGCCACCGAAAAACCCATACCCACCCTAAACCCTAAAAAGCTCTTATCACCTAAAAACCTATACTCACCCTAAACCCTAAAAAGTCCCTTACCACCCAAAAACCCATACCCACCTAAACCCTAGAAATTCCCTTGCCATCCAAAAATCCCATTTGCACCCTAAAACCCCAAAAAGCCCATATCACGTAAAAACCCATACCTACCCTAAAACCTAAAAAAATCCCTTACCACCCAAAAACCCATACCCACCCTAAACCCTAAAAGTTCCTGTGCCACCCAAAAACCCATACCCACCCTAAACCCTAAAAGTTCCTGTGCCACCCAAAAACCCATGCCAACCCTAAACCCTAAAAATGCCCGTGCTGCCCAAAAACCCATATTCATCCTTAACCCTAAAAGAGTCCTTATCATCTAAAAACCTATAATCACCCTAAACCCTAAAAAATACCTTGCCACCAAAATCAATACCCACCCTAAACCCTAGAAATTCCCTTGCCACCCAAAAACACATACCTACCCTAAACCCTAAGACAAACCTTACAACCAAAAACCCATAACCACCCTAAAAATTCCTTATCACCGAAAAACCCATACACACCCTAAACCATGAAATTTTCCTTGCCCCTCAAAAACCGACACCCACCCTAAACCTTAAAAATTTTCTTGCCACCCAAAAACCAATACACACCGTAAAACCTACAAAATTCCTTGCCACCAAAAATCCCACACACATCCTAAACGATAAAAATACCCCTGCCACCCAAAAAAAACCATACCTATCCTAAACCCTAAAAAATCACTTAACACTCAAAAACCTACCCCATCCTAAACCCTAAAAATTCAATAGCCACCAAAAAACTCATACCCACCCTAAACCCTAAAATATCCCTTACCATTCAAAAACCCATATCCACCCTAAAAATAATTCTTGCCACCCAAAAACCCACACAAACACTAAACCCTACAAGAATAATTACCACTCAAAAACCCATACCCATCCTAAATCCTAAAGGTCCCCTTGCCACCCAAAACCTATGTCCACCCTAAACCCTAAAAAGTCCCTTACCACCCAAATACCCATACACACCCTAAACCCTAAAAATTCCCTTACCACCCAAAAAACCTATCATCACCCTAAACCTTAAAAATTCCCTTACCACGTAAAAATCCATACCCACCCAAATCCCTTAGAGTTCCTTTGCCACCCAAAAACCCATACCCACCCTAAACCCTAAAAAATCCCTTTTCCACTCAAAAACCCAAAACCACTCGAAACCCATAAAATTCTCTTCTACCCAAAAGACACATACAAATGCTAAACCCTAAAAAATCCCTTTCCACTCAAAAACCCATACAAATGCTAAACCCTAATAAAATCATTATCGCCCAAAAACCCATACCCAACCTAAACCCTAAAAATTCCTTATCACCCAAAAACCCATACCCACCCTAAACCATAAAATGTACCTTGTCTCAAAAAAACCACACATACCCAAAACCATAAAATGTCCCTTGCCACCCAAAAACCCATACCCACCGTAAATCCTACAAAATCCCTTGCCACCAAAAATCACACACCCATCTTAAATGAAAAAAATTCCCTTGCCACCCATAAAACCCATACCCACCCTAAACCCTAAAAAATTCCTTACCACCCAAAAACCTACACCCACCCTAAACACTAAAAATTCACTTGTTACCCAAAAATCCTACCCATCCTAAACCCTAAAATAACTCTTACCACCCAAAAACCTATACCCACTCTAAACCCTAAAAATCCCTTTCCATCCAAATACCCATACCCACCCTAAATCTAAAAAATGCAGTTGCCACCCAAAAACCCATACCCACCCTAAACCATGAAAAATACCTTTACCACCCAAAAAACCATACCCACCCTGAACCTTAAAAATTCCCTTGTCACCCAAAAACCCATACCCACCCTAAACCCTTGCCTCCCAAAAACCCATACCCACCCTAAACCCTTAAAAAGCTCTTATCACCAAAAAACCTATACTCACCCTAAACCCTAAAAAATACCTTACCACCCAAAAACCCATACCCACCCTAAACCCTAGAAATTTCCTTGCCACCCAAAAACCCGTACGCACCCTAAACCCTAAAAAAGCCCATATCACTCAAAAACACGTTTCTATTGTAATTTGATGTCATAACCTTTTTTCCAGAAACAGTAAGAAATCCTAAAGCTTTAACTTATATTTACATTTAGGTACAAATGTTGACTGCATGCCAATGTTTGTGTGTTTTTTTTATATTTAGAAGCAGGTCCTTTATAGTGCAATTGCCTTATTTTTCTCATAACATGCCCTACTCTTTATAAGATCATCACATGAGCAGCACTTCTTTTAGTTAAAAATCTTTCAGAGCATCAGTCTTTCCACATCATGGTGTTCTTCCCCAAGTCAACGACATATAATCATACAGTACTAGGCAGTGTACCTGCCTTTAAAAAAAGGTGCATTGCTACGTCTCATTTCACCAACTCCCATTATTACGGTTTTCCATCATTTTTAGACCACAAGAAATTTAAATAAAGCAGCGAAAGTCATATAATTTTTGGAACTTTGCTCTACACTTGCTAAGCAAAATTTCCAAAATTGCACCACTTCACATACTATTGTGTCATTTGCAGCAACATTTTACTGCAAGTACATGAGAATAATGCGAATGGTCTGAACATGAACGGCTGTTGCTTGCGCTGCCTGTGTTTTTTCTTGCTATGTTTTTACCACAGCACGTATTTTGTGCTCCAATATCTCACTCAATGATGGATTCTCATTTTGAGTAACTGCATGTGATTTTGCATAATTTTCCTGAAAATTCGCATAATTATGTGAAAACAAATTATGAGAATATCACACACCGTATCATTTTACACATTTGACAGGATCTCTGCCATCCAAATCTTGCCAAATTGATTACTAGTGTGAGAAGTTGGCCTGGCATATGCTGTCCACTAATTATAGTGGGCACCTTGCACCAGTCCAAATCGACTCTTATGGTAGGTAGGTTAAAGACAACCTTATTGAAAGCTATCCAAGTGGTAGCTATGGGAGAGCAGCTTCAGGCTAAGTCTTGAAGGAATGTAAAGCAGCTTGTTTTACCAGTCTATAATCTCTTGAGTGACCAAATGAAAGAGCACCACACCAGGTATATATTCAAAATATATGTATTTATTACTAAACACACCCCT
>CAWUFW010021128.1:0-129883 GCA_963921515.1 Calotriton arnoldi
CTCGCACCTGTACCCTCACCACTGGTATAGTGCACCCAGGTAGAGGGGTGGCTGACCTATGCCAGGGCAGTGGGTTGTAGGCATGGCACACAGGGATGTGTGCCATGTCGACTCTTCACTTTGTTGTGCACCAAAACACACAGCCTGCAATGGCAGTGTGTGTAAAGGTACAGGGCCTCTAAGGGTGGCACAATATGTGCTGCAGCCCTTAGAGACCTTCCCTGGCCAGTGTGCCCTTGGTACCCATGGTACATTTTACAAGGGACTGACATGTGGCCTTAGAGGTGCCAATTGGGGATACAAGGTACAGTTTTGGGAAAGAACACAGGCCCTGGGAACCTGATTGGCAGGGACCCAGGGCACATCAAGTCAAAGTGCATCAGTAGTCTGGCAAAAAGTGGGGGTTACTGCATCAGAAACCCAGCTTCCTACACAAGCCAGCCCCCCTCCCCCACAGCCCAAAAGCCAGGAGACTCAGCCAAATCTGGGAGAGTCTTCCTAGTCTTTCAGGCGAGGAAGAGTAGAGAAAGTGGTTTGAAAGTTGCAGGGCCTACTCTGCTTTACATCCTTCTGTCCAGGTCAGTCCCTTTGGGGAGCTGGCCTACCTCAACAGTTTCAGGACCTAGGAGGACTTACTCATCTGAGGAACCACCCTCCCAAGCTACAATGGCAACCCCTGGAGCTACACTAGGGGCTTGGTTTGTAGGACAGCTATGGTCCGTGGTGTGGTGTCTTGTATTTTGACAGTCGTGACACCATACCTTTTTGGGATCCCAACTCTTACCTTGGTACCCAGTTTTAATTTGTGAGGTGTCTTTGGGCCCACCCTCCTGGACAGGTTTTTGGGGGCTACCTGGGACTCCTTACTTTTATCTTTAGGATGCTCACTGTCTTTTCTCTGGGGAGGTTTTGTAACCCCTTTCTTTTGGTCACCCCCAGTGGATGTCCTGGTCACCCTTGTCTTGACCCAGTGGTGCACCTTCTCTCCTAATTCTTAGAGAGAAATTGGAGCTAGGTCTACCAGATACTGATGCAACTTTTCATCAATGTAATTTACTTAATATGTATTCTTTCATAAGCAAATTATAAAGACCATCATAATCTTGCACTTTAGTTCCAGTCAACCAGCCACCTAATGTTTTCATTGAGTAGTCTACAAATTCCACCCAGGGCTGACTCTGGGTTTTCTGAGCCCCTGAATCTAATTCTATACTCCTCAGTAGTGAGTCCAAATCTCTCAATCAGGGTGCCCATCATGAGTTCATAGGACTGTGCTTTTACCCTACTAAGGGTCGGAAGTCTGTCTCTGCACTTACCAGAGAACAGTTTCCAAAGGAGTGCCCCCCCCCAGTGACTTTTCTTCACTTTTCTGGCTTCACAAGCCCTCTCAAAGGCTGTTAACCACTTGGTGATATCATCACCATCCTCAAATTTAGGGACAATCCCTTTGAGGATTTTGGGATCATAAGATTGCTCTCTGACCCTATTTATTAGGTTGCTGCCACCATTGATGGGTGCTAGGCCCATCTCTGCTGTTTCTTTTTCTAGAGCCAGGAGTCTGGTCTCTAGGTCTAATCTTTTGGCCAACCTTACTAAAAGGTTGGTCTCTTCATTGCGGCTGTGCTCAATGGACTCAGAAGCACCTGACCCACCTGTGTGGGATCTAGGTGCTGTGATTCGTATTCTTGGAGTCAAGGGCACAGGGACCATGTTCTCCCTAGGAAGTGGAGGGGGTTGGAAGTTATCCTCATCCTCTTCCCCATCTGAGAGGTCTTCACCTTGCTCAGAGGGGTGGTCCTTAGCATACCCTGCCAACAACTCCTGGATCTTTTATTTGGAGGGATGGGTCTCCATGGTTATGTTTTTAAGTTTACATAGAGACTTTAACTCCCTAAATTCTAAGTGGAGATAACGGGTGAGGTTGAGCTCCTCAACCATATTCTCTATGTCATTAGTAATATTTTCACTAACAGTTGGGTTCTTGTTAAGAGACATTCTAAAAATTCTAACCCCTCTTACCCCCAACTATAGTGAGTTTTTATTTTTCTAAAATTCTAAAAGGACTTAGCCAATGCCCTAACAAGACTTTTAGTAATTTGGAAAAATTTGTCAATTCAAAAAATTCAGAATTCTAAAGACAATTTAAGAGTTCTGTCGTGTGATCAGGTGTTGAAAAAGTCAGTCTAACAAATGCAAAGTTGCATGTCCCACTGCTGACCCACCAATGTAGGTAGCTGGCTCTGTATATACTATACCAAAATGAGGTATGGTGTGCACAGAGTCCAGTGGAACTCCAAAGGGTAGGCAGAGGTAAAAGTAGATACCCTACTCTCTATTTGTGGTAGTGTGGACAAGCAGTAAGGCTTTAACAGAAGGTAGTGTTAAGCATTTGTTGTACACACTCAGGCAGCAAATGATGTCACACACTCAAAGACTGAACTCAGACCAATTTGTGTTTATAACAATATTATGAAGGTATTTTATTTCTTGAACCAAGCCAAGCCTGGTGCAGGTAAGTGAAATAATACTTTGCAAAATATTATGCAATGTTTTACAGTTGAATGCAGGTTCAAATGCAGTTGGTTAAATTACAGGTAAGTCAATATTTCGAAATTACTTTTCAGTTACTTTACAGATTACTTTGTACGTTACTTTTTAGATTATATTTTAAGTTACTTTTTCTACTCAGTGTGATATGCCTAGATATCACACTGGGACATTTCCTAGAAAAAAAGGTAAGTAAATCAGTTTTGTACATTTCCAGTTTTACAGTTTTTCATACAAACCAACTCCACACACAGGAATTTTCAAGGAAAACAGTTAATGCAATCCTATGGGAGGAAATTAAGTTATCGGTTTGCAGGTAAGTACAAGTTTGTGGGAGTTGGTATTCCGGGTAAACCCACACTGGCATCAGTGTGGGATTAATATGCTGAGAAGTTTGAAACCAAATTTCCCAGTTTTCAGTAAAGCTATTATGGTGCCGTGGAGTTCGTAATGACAAACTCCCAGCACTATATACCCTTAATGGCGTTACTGTACTTACAATGTCAAAGAATTGGTCTAGACACTGTAGGGGTACAGGGCTCTTGCACCTGTACCCTCACCACTGGTATAGTGCACCCAGGTAGAGGGGTGGCTGACCTATGCCAGGGCAGTGGGTTGTAGGCATGGCACACAGGGATGTGTGCCATGTCGACTCTTCACTTTGTTGTGCACCAAAACACACAGCCTGCAATGGCAGTGTGTGTAAAGGTACAGGGCCTCTAAGGGTGGCACAATATGTGCTGCAGCCCTTAGAGACCTTCCCTGGCCAGTGTGCCCTTGGTACCCATGGTACATTTTACAAGGGACTGACATGTGGCCTTAGAGGTGCCAATTGGGGATACAAGGTACAGTTTTGGGAAAGAACACAGGCCCTGGGAACCTGATTGGCAGGGACCCAGGGCACATCAAGTCAAAGTGCATCAGTAGTCTGGCAAAAAGTGGGGGTTACTGCATCAGAAACCCAGCTTCCTACACAAGCCAGCCCCCCACCCCACAGCCCAAAAGCCAGGAGACTCAGCCAAATCTGGGAGAGTCTTCCTAGTCTTTCAGGCGAGGAAGAGTAGAGAAAGTGGTTTGAAAGTTGCAGGGCCTACTCTGCTTTACATCCTTCTGTCCAGGTCAGTCCCTTTGGGGAGCTGGCCTACCTCAACAGTTTCAGGACCTAGGAGGACTTCCTCATCTGAGGAACCACCCTCCCAAGCTACAATGGCAACCCCTGGAGCTACACTAGGGGCTTGGTTTGTAGGACAGCTATGGTCCGTGGTGTGGTGTCTTGTATTTTGACAGTCGTGACACCATACCTTTTTGGGATCCCAACTCTTACCTTGGTACCCAGTTTTAATTTGTGAGGTGTCTTTGGGCCCACCCTCCTGGACAGGTTTTTGGGGGCTACCTGGGATTCCTTACTTTTATCTTTAGGATGCTCACTGTCTTTTCTCTGGGGAGGTTTTGTAACCCCTTTCTTTTGGTCACCCCCAGTGGACGTCCTGGTCACCCTTGTCTTGACCCAGTGGTCCACCTTCTCTCCCAATTCTTGGAGAGAAATTGGAGCTAGGTCTACCAGATACTGATGCAACTTTTCATCAATGTAATTTTTTAATATGTATTCTTTCATAATTCAAATTATAAAGACCATCATAATCTTGCACTTTAGTTCCAGTCAACCAGCCACCTAATGTTTTCATTGAGTAGTCTACAAATTCCACCCAGGGCTGACTCTGGGTTTTCTGAGCCCCCTGAATCTAATTCTATACTCCTCAGTAGTGAGTCCAAATCTCTCAATCAGGGTGCCCATCATGAGTTCATAGGACTGTGCTTTTACCCTACTAAGGGTCGGAAGTCTGTCTCTGCACTTACCAGAGAACAGTTTCCAAAGGAGTGCCCCCCAGTGAGTTTTCTTCACTTTTCTGGCTTCACAAGCCCTCTCAAAGGCTGTGAACCACTTGGTGATATCATCACCATCCTCAAATTTAGGGACAATCCCTTTGGGGATTTTGGGATCATAAGATTGCTCTCTGACCCTATTTATTAGGTTGCTGCCACCATTGATGGGTTCTAGGCCCATCTCTGCTCTTTCTTTTTCTAGAGCCAGGAGTCTGGTCTCTAGGTCTAATCTTTTGGCCAACCTTACTAAAAGGTTGGTCTCTTCATTGTGGCTGTGCTTAATGGACTCAGAAGCACCTGACCCACCTGTGTGGGATCTAGGTGCTGTGATTTGTATTCTTGGAGTCAGGGGCACAGGGACCATGTTCTCCCTAGGAAGTGGAAGGGGTTGGAAGTTATCCTCATCCTCTTCCCCATCTGAGAGGTCTTCACCTTGCTCAGAGGGGTGGTCCTTAGCATACCCTGCCAACAGCTCCTGGATCTTTTATTTGGAGGGATGGGTCTCCATGGTTATGTTTTTAAGTTTACATAGAGACTTTAACTCCCTAAATTCTAAGTGGAGATAAGGGGTGAGGTTGAGCTCCTCAACCATATTCTCTATGTCATTAGTAATATTTTCACTAACAGTTGGGTTCTTGTTAAGAGACATTCTAAAAATTCTAACCCCTCTTACCCCCAACTATAGTGAGTTTTTATTTTTCTAAAATTCTAAAAGGACTTAGCCAATGCCCTAACAAGACTTTTAGTAATTTGGAAAAATTTGTCAATTCAAAAAATTCAGAATTCTAAAGACAATTTAAGAGTTCTGTCGTGTGATCAGGTGTTGAAAAAGTCAGTCCAACAAATGCAAAGTTGTATGTCCCACTGCTGACCCACCAATGTAGGTAGCTGGCTCTGTATATACTATACCAAAATGAGGTATGGTGTGCACAGAGTCCAGTGGAACTCCAAAGGGTAGGCAGAGGTAAAAGTAGATACCCTACTCTCTATTTGTGGTAGTGTGGACAAGCAGTAAGGCTTTAACAGAAGGTAGTGTTAAGCATTTGTTGTACACACTCAGGCAGCAAATGATGTCACACACTCAAAGACTGAACTCAGACCAATTTGTGTTGTATAACAATATTATGAAGGTATTTTATTTCTTGAACCAAGCCAAGCCTGGTGCAGGTAAGTGAAATAATACTTTGCAAAATATTATGCAATGTTTTACAGTTGAATGCAGGTTCAAATGCAGTTGGTTAAATTACAGGTAAGTCAATATTTCGAAATTACTTTTCAGTTACTTTACAGATTACTTTGTACGTTACTTTTTAGATTATATTTTAAGTTACTTTTTCTACTCAGTGTGATATGCCTAGATATCACACTGGGACATTTCCTAGAAAAAAAGGTAAGTAAATCAGTTTTGTACATTTCCAGTTTTACAGTTTTTCATACAAACCAACTCCACACACAGGAATTTTCAAGGAAAACAGTTAATGCAATCCTATGGGAGGAAATGAAGTTATCGGTTTGCAGGTAAGTACAAGTTTGTGGGAGTTGGTATTCCGGGTAAACCCACACTGGCATCAGTGTGGGATTAATATGCTGAGAAGTTTGAAACCAAATTTCCCAGTTTTCAGTAAAGCTATTATGGTGCCGTGGAGTTCGTAATGACAAACTCCCAGCACTATATACCCTTAATGGCGTTACTGTACTTACAATGTCAAAGAATTGGTCTAGACACTGTAGGGGTACAGGGCTCTTGCACCTGTACCCTCACCACTGGTATAGTGCACCCAGGTAGAGGGGTGGCTGACCTATGCCAGGGCAGTGGGTTGTAGGCATGGCACACAGGGATGTGTGCCATGTCGACTCTTCACTTTGTTGTGCACCAAAACACACAGCCTGCAATGGCAGTGTGTGTAAAGGTACAGGGCCTCTAAGGGTGGCACAATATGTGCTGCAGCCCTTAGAGACCTTCCCTGGCCAGTGTGCCCTTGGTACCCATGGTACATTTTATAAGGGACTGACATGGCCTTAGAGGTGCCAATTGGGGATACAAGGTACAGTTGTGGGAAAGAACACAAGCCCTGGGAACCTGATTGGCAGGGACCCAGGGCACATCAAGTCAAAGTGCATCAGTAGTCTGGCAAATAGTGGGGGGGTTACTGCAACAGAAACCCAGCTTCCTACACAAGCCAGCCCCCCTACCCCACAGCCCAAAAGCCAGGAGACTCAGCCAAATCTGGGAGAGTCTTCCTAGTCTTTCAGGCGAGGAAGAGTAGAGAAAGTGGTTTGAAAGTTGCAGGGCCTACTCTGCTTTACATCCTTCTGTCCAGGTCAGTCCCTTTGGGGAGCTGGCCTACCTCAACAGTTTCAGGACCTAGGAGGACTTCCTCATCTGAGGAACCACCCTCCCAAGCTACAATGGCAACCCCTGGAGCTACACTAGGGGCTTGGTTTGTAGGACAGCTATGGTCCGTGGTGTGGTGTCTTGTATTTTGACAGTCGTGACACCATACCTTTTTGGGATCCCAACTCTTACCTTGGTACCCAGTTTTAATTTGTGAGGTGTCTTTGGGCCCACCCTCCTGGACAGGTTTTTGGGGGCTACCTAGGACTCCTTACTTTTATCTTTAGGATGGTCACTGTCTTTTCTCTGGGGAGGTTTTGTAACCCCTTTCATTTGGTCACCCCCAGTGGACGTCCTGGTCACCCTTGTCTTGACCCAGTGGTCCACCTTCTCTCCCAATTCTTGGAGAGAAATTGGAGCTAGGTCTACCAGATACTGATGCAACTTTTCATCAATGTAATTACTTAATATGTATTCTTTCATAAGCAAATTATAAAGACCATCATAATCTTGCACTTTAGTTCCAGTTAACCAGCCACCTAATGTTTTCATTGAGTAGTCTACAAATTCCACCCAGGGCTGACTCTGGGTTTTCTGAGCCCCCTGAATCTAATTCTATACTCCTCAGTAGTGAGTCCAAATCTCTCAATCAGGGTGCCCATCATGAGTTCATAGGACTCTGCTTTTACCCTACTAAGGGTTGGAAGTCTGTCTCTGCACTTACCAGAGAACAGTTTCCAAAGGAGTGCCCCCCCAGTGAGTTTTCTTCACTTTTCTGGCTTCACAAGCCCTCTCAAAGGCTGTGAACCACTTGGTGATATCATCACCATCCTCAAATTTAGGGACAATCCCTTTGGGGATTTTGGGATCATAAGATTGCTCTCTGACCCTATTTATTAGGTTGCTGCCACCATTGATGGGTGCTAGGCCCATCTCTGCTGTTTCTTTTTCTAGAGCCAGGAGTCTGGTCTCTAGGTCTAATCTTTTGGCCAACCTTACTAAAAGGTTGGTCTCTTCATTGCGGCTGTGCTCAATGGACTCAGAAGCACCTGACCCACCTGTGTGGGATCTAGGTGCTGTGATTCGTATTCTTGGAGTCAAGGGCACAGGGACCATGTTCTCCCTAGGAAGTGGAGGGGGTTGGAAGTTATCCTCATCCTCTTCCCCATCTGAGAGGTCTTCACCTTGCTCAGAGGGGTGGTCCTTAGCATACCCTGCCAACAACTCCTGGATCTTTTATTTGGAGGGATGGGTCTCCATGGTTATGTTTTTAAGTTTACATAGAGACTTTAACTCCCTAAATTCTAAGTGGAGATAAGGGGTGAGGTTGAGCTCCTCAACCATATTCTCTATGTCATTAGTAATATTTTCACTAACAGTTGGGTTCTTGTTAAGAGACATTCTAAAAATTCTAACCCCTCTTACCCCCAACTATAGTGAGTTTTTATTTTTCTAAAATTCTAAAAGGACTTAGCCAATGCCCTAACAAGACTTTTAGTAATTTGGAAAAATTTGTCAATTCAAAAAATTCAGAATTCTAAAGACAATTTAAGAGTTCTGTCGTGTGATCAGGTGTTGAAAAAGTCAGTCTAACAAATGCAAAGTTGCATGTCCCACTGCTGACCCACCAATGTAGGTAGCTGGCTCTGTATATACTATACCAAAATGAGGTATGGTGTGCACAGAGTCCAGTGGAACTCCAAAGGGTAGGCAGAGGTAAAAGTAGATACCCTACTCTCTATTTGTGGTAGTGTGGACAAGCAGTAAGGCTTTAACAGAAGGTAGTGTTAAGCATTTGTTGTACACACTCAGGCAGCAAATGATGTCACACACTCAAAGACTGAACTCAGACCAATTTGTGTTTATAACAATATTATGAAGGTATTTTATTTCTTGAACCAAGCCAAGCCTGGTGCAGGTAAGTGAAATAATACTTTGCAAAATATTATGCAATGTTTTACAGTTGAATGCAGGTTCAAGTGCAGTTGGTTAAATTACAGGTAAGTCAATATTTCGAAATTACTTTTCAGTTACTTTACAGATTACTTTGTACGTTACTTTTTAGATTATATTTTAAGTTACTTTTTCTACTCAGTGTGATATGCCTAGATATCACACTGGGACATTTCCTAGAAAAAAAGGTAAGTAAATCAGTTTTGTACATTTCCAGTTTTACAGTTTTTCATACAAACCAACTCCACACACAGGAATTTTCAAGGAAAACAGTTAATGCAATCCTATGGGAGGAAATGAAGTTATCGGTTTGCAGGTAAGTACAAGTTTGTGGGAGTTGGTATTCCGGGGTAAACCCACACTGGCATCAGTGTGGGATTAATATGCTGAGAAGTTTGAAACCAAATTTCCCAGTTTTCAGTAAAGCTATTATGGTGCCGTGGAGTTCGTAATGACAAACTCCCAGCACTATATACCCTTAATGGCGTTACTGTACTTACAATGTCAAAGAATTGGTCTAGACACTGTAGGGGTACAGGGCTCTTGCACCTGTACCCTCACCACTGGTATAGTGCACCCAGGTAGAGGGGTGGCTGACCTATGCCAGGGCAGTGGGTTGTAGGCATGGCACACAGGGATGTGTGCCATGTCGACTCTTCACTTTGTTGTGCACCAAAACACACAGCCTGCAATGGCAGTGTGTGTAAAGGTACAGGGCCTCTAAGGGTGGCACAATATGTGCTGCAGCCCTTAGAGACCTTCCCTGGCCAGTGTGCCCTTGGTACCCATGGTACATTTTACAAGGGACTGACATGTGGCCTTAGAGGTGCCAATTGGGGATACAAGGTACAGTTTTGGGAAAGAACACAGGCCCTGGGAACCTGATTGGCAGGGACCCAGGGCACATCAAGTCAAAGTGCATCAGTAGTCTGGCAAAAAGTGGGGGGTTACTGCATCAGAAACCCAGCTTCCTACACAAGCCAGCCCCCCCCACCCCCACAGCCCAAAAGCCAGGAGATTCAGCCAAATATGGGAGAGTCTTTCTAGTCTTTCAGGCGAGGAAGAGTAGAGAAAGTGGTTTGAAAGTTGCAGGGCCTACTCTGCTTTACATCCTTCTGTCCAGGTCAGTCCCTTTGGGGAGCTGGCCTACCTCAACAGTTTCAGGACCTAGGAGGACTTCCTCATCTGAGGAACCACCCTCCCAAGCTACAATGGCAACCCCTGGAGCTACACTAGGGGCTTTGTTTGTAGGACAGCTATGGTCCGTGGTGTGGTGTCTTGTATTTTGACAGTCGTGACACCATACCTTTTTGGGATCCCAACTCTTACCTTGGTACCCAGTTTTAATTTGTGAGGTGTCTTTGGGCCCACCCTCCTGGACAGGTTTTTGGGGGCTACCTGGGACTCCTTACTTTTATCTTTAGGATGGTCACTGTCTTTTCTCTGGGGAGGTTTTGTAACCCCTTTCTTTTGGTCACCCCCAGTGGACGTCCTGGTCACCCTTGTCTTGACCCAGTGGTGCACCTTCTCTCCTAATTCTTAGAGAGAAATTGGAGCTAGGTCTACCAGATACTGATGCAACTTTTCATCAATGTAATTACTTAATATGTATTCTTTCATAAGCAAATTATAAAGACCATCATAATCTTGCACTTTAGTTCCAGTCAACCAGCCACCTAATGTTTTCATTGAGTAGTCTACAAATTCCACCCAGGGCTGACTCTGGGTTTTCTGAGCCCCCTGAATCTAATTCTATACTCCTCAGTAGTGAGTCCAAATCTCTCAATCAGGGTGCCCATCATGAGTTCATAGGACTCTGCTTTTACCCTACTAAGGGTTGGAAGTCTGTCTCTGCACTTACCAGAGAACAGTTTCCAAAGGAGTGCCCCCCCAGTGAGTTTTCTTCACTTTTCTGGCTTCACAAGCCCTCTCAAAGGCTGTGAACCACTTGGTGATATCATCACCATCCTCAAATTTAGGGACAATCCCTTTGGGATTTTGGGATCATAAGATTGCTCTCTGACCCTATTTATTAGGTTGCTGCCACCATTGATGGGTGCTAGGCCCATCTCTGCTGTTTCTTTTTCTAGAGCCAGGAGTCTGGTCTCTAGGTCTAATCTTTTGGCCAACCTTACTAAAAGGTTGGTCTCTTCATTGCGGCTGTGCTCAATGGACTCAGAAGCACCTGACCCACCTGTGTGGGATCTAGGTGCTGTGATTCGTATTCTTGGAGTCAAGGGCACAGGGACCATGTTCTCCCTAGGAAGTGGAGGGGGTTGGAAGTTATCCTCATCCTCTTCCCCATCTGAGAGGTCTTCACCTTGCTCAGAGGGGTGGTCCTTAGCATACCCTGCCAACAACTCCTGGATCTTTTATTTGGAGGGATGGGTCTCCATGGTTATGTTTTTAAGTTTACATAGAGACTTTAACTCCCTAAATTCTAAGTGGAGATAACGGGTGAGGTTGAGCTCCTCAACCATATTCTCTATGTCATTAGTAATATTTTCACTAACAGTTGGGTTCTTGTTAAGAGACATTCTAAAAATTCTAACCCCTCTTACCCCCAACTATAGTGAGTTTTTATTTTTCTAAAATTCTAAAAGGACTTAGCCAATGCCCTAACAAGACTTTTAGTAATTTGGAAAAATTTGTCAATTCAAAAAATTCAGAATTCTAAAGACAATTTAAGAGTTCTGTCGTGTGATCAGGTGTTGAAAAAGTCAGTCTAACAAATGCAAAGTTGCATGTCCCACTGCTGACCCACCAATGTAGGTAGCTGGCTCTGTATATACTATACCAAAATGAGGTATGGTGTGCACAGAGTCCAGTGGAACTCCAAAGGGTAGGCAGAGGTAAAAGTAGATACCCTACTCTCTATTTGTGGTAGTGTGGACAAGCAGTAAGGCTTTAACAGAAGGTAGTGTTAAGCATTTGTTGTACACACTCAGGCAGCAAATGATGTCACACACTCAAAGACTGAACTCAGACCAATTTGTGTTTATAACAATATTATGAAGGTATTTTATTTCTTGAACCAAGCCAAGCCTGGTGCAGGTAAGTGAAATAATACTTTGCAAAATATTATGCAATGTTTTACAGTTGAATGCAGGTTCAAGTGCAGTTGGTTAAATTACAGGTAAGTCAATATTTCGAAATTACTTTTCAGTTACTTTACAGATTACTTTGTACGTTACTTTTTAGATTATATTTTAAGTTACTTTTTCTACTCAGTGTGATATGCCTAGATATCACACTGGGACATTTCCTAGAAAAAAAGGTAAGTAAATCAGTTTTGTACATTTCCAGTTTTACAGTTTTTCATACAAACCAACTCCACACACAGGAATTTTCAAGGAAAACAGTTAATGCAATCCTATGGGAGGAAATGAAGTTATCGGTTTGCAGGTAAGTACAAGTTTGTGGGAGTTGGTATTCCGGGGTAAACCCACACTGGCATCAGTGTGGGATTAATATGCTGAGAAGTTTGAAACCAAATTTCCCAGTTTTCAGTAAAGCTATTATGGTGCCGTGGAGTTCGTAATGACAAACTCCCAGCACTATATACCCTTAATGGCGTTACTGTACTTACAATGTCAAAGAATTGGTCTAGACACTGTAGGGGTACAGGGCTCTTGCACCTGTACCCTCACCACTGGTATAGTGCACCCAGGTAGAGGGGTGGCTGACCTATGCCAGGGCAGTGGGTTGTAGGCATGGCACACAGGGATGTGTGCCATGTCGACTCTTCACTTTGTTGTGCACCAAAACACACAGCCTGCAATGGCAGTGTGTGTAAAGGTACAGGGCCTCTAAGGGTGGCACAATATGTGCTGCAGCCCTTAGAGACCTTCCCTGGCCAGTGTGCCCTTGGTACCCATGGTACATTTTACAAGGGACTGACATGTGGCCTTAGAGGTGCCAATTGGGGATACAAGGTACAGTTTTGGGAAAGAACATAGGCCCTGGGAACCTGATTGGCAGGGACCCAGGGCACATCAAGTCAAAGTGCATCAGTAGTCTGGCAAAAAGTGGGGCGGTTACTGCATCAGAAACCCAGCTTCCTACACAAGCCAGCCCCCCCCCACCTCCACAGCCCAAAAGCCAGGAGACTCAGCCAAATCTGGGAGAGTCTTCCTAGTCTTTCAGGCGAGGAAGAGTAGAGAAAGTGGTTTGAAAGTTGCAGGGCCTACTCTGCTTTACATCCTTCTGTCCAGGTCCGTCCCTTTGGGGAGCTGGCCTACCTCAACAGTTTCAGGACCTAGGAGGACTTCCTCATCTGAGGAACCACCCTCCCAAGCTACAATGGCAACCCCTGGAGCTACACTAGGGGCTTTGTTTGTAGGACAGCTATGGTCCGTGGTGTGGTGTCTTGTATTTTGACAGTCGTGACACCATACCTTTTTGGGATCCCAACTCTTACCTTGGTACCCAGTTTTAATTTGTGAGGTGTCTTTGGGCCCACCCTCCTGGACAGGTTTTTGGGGGGCTACCTGGGACTCCTTACTTTTATCTTTAGGATGCTCACTGTCTTTTCTCTGGGGAGGTTTTGTAACCCCTTTCTTTAGGTCACCCCCAGTGGACGTCCTGGTCACCCTTGTCTTGACCCAGCGTTGCACCTTCTCTCCCAATTCTTAGAGAGAAATTGGAGCTAGGTCTACCAGATACTGATGCAACTTTTCATCAATGTAATTACTTAATATGTATTCTTTCATAAGCAAATTATAAAGACCATCATAATCTTGCACTTTAGTTCCAGTCAACCAGCCACCTAATGTTTTCATTGAGTAGTCTACAAATTCCACCCAGGGCTGACTCTGGGTTTTCTGAGCCCCTGAATCTAATTCTATACTCCTCAGTAGTGAGTCCAAATCTCTCAATCAGGGTGCCCATCATGAGTTCATAGGACTCTGCTTTTACCCTACTAAGGGTTGGAAGTCTGTCTCTGCACTTACCAGAGAACAGTTTCCAAAGGAGTGCCCCCCCAGTGAGTTTTCTTCACTTTTCTGGCTTCACAAGCCCTCTCAAAGGCTGTGAACCACTTGGTGATATCATCACCATCCTCAAATTTAGGGACAATCCCTTTGGGATTTTGGGATCATAAGATTGCTCTCTGACCCTATTTATTAGGTTGCTGCCACCATTGATGGGTGCTAGGCCCATCTCTGCTCTTTCTTTTTCTAGAGCCAGGAGTCTGGTCTCTAGGTCTAATCTTTTGGCCAACCTTACTAAAAGGTTGGTCTCTTCATTGCGGCTGTGCTCAATGGACTCAGAAGCACCTGACCCACCTGTGTGGGATCTAGGTGCTGTGATTCGTATTCTTGGAGTCAAGGGCACAGGGACCATGTTCTCCCTAGGAAGTGGAGGGGGTTGGAAGTTATCCTCATCCTCTTCCCCATCTGAGAGGTCTTCACCTTGCTCAGAGGGGTGGTCCTTAGCATACCCTGCCAACAACTCCTGGATCTTTTATTTGGAGGGATGGGTCTCCATGGTTATGTTTTTAAGTTTACATAGAGACTTTAACTCCCTAAATTCTAAGTGGAGATAAGGGGTGAGGTTGAGCTCCTCAACCATATTCTCTATGTCATTAGTAATATTTTCACTAACAGTTGGGTTCTTGTTAAGAGACATTCTAAAAATTCTAACCCCTCTTACCCCCAACTATAGTGAGTTTTTATTTTTCTAAAATTCTAAAAGGACTTAGCCAATGCCCTAACAAGACTTTTAGTAATTTGGAAAAATTTGTCAATTCAAAAAATTCAGAATTCTAAAGACAATTTAAGAGTTCTGTCGTGTGATCAGGTGTTGAAAAAGTCAGTCCAACAAATGCAAAGTTGTATGTCCCACTGCTGACCCACCAATGTAGGTAGCTGGCTCTGTATATACTATACCAAAATGAGGTATGGTGTGCACAGAGTCCAGTGGAACTCCAAAGGGTAGGCAGAGGTAAAAGTAGATACCCTACTCTCTATTTGTGGTAGTGTGGACAAGCAGTAAGGCTTTAACAGAAGGTAGTGTTAAGCATTTGTTGTACACACTCAGGCAGCAAATGATGTCACACACTCAAAGACTGAACTCAGACCAATTTGTGTTTATAACAATATTATGAAGGTATTTTATTTCTTGAACCAAGCCAAGCCTGGTGCAGGTAAGTGAAATAATACTTTGCAAAATATTATGCAATGTTTTACAGTTGAATGCAGGTTCAAGTGCAGTTGGTTAAATTACAGGTAAGTCAATATTTCGAAATTACTTTTCAGTTACTTTACAGATTACTTTGTACGTTACTTTTTAGATTATATTTTAAGTTACTTTTTCTACTCAGTGTGATATGCCTAGATATCACACTGGGACATTTCCTAGAAAAAAAGGTAAGTAAATCAGTTTTGTACATTTCCAGTTTTACAGTTTTTCATACAAACCAACTCCACACACAGGAATTTTCAAGGAAAACAGTTAATGCAATCCTATGGGAGGAAATGAAGTTATCGGTTTGCAGGTAAGTACAAGTTTGTGGGAGTTGGTATTCCGGGGTAAACCCACACTGGCATCAGTGTGGGATTAATATGCTGAGAAGTTTGAAACCAAATTTCCCAGTTTTCAGTAAAGCTATTATGGTGCCGTGGAGTTCGTAATGACAAACTCCCAGCACTATATACCCTTAATGGCGTTACTGTACTTACAATGTCAAAGAATTGGTCTAGACACTGTAGGGGTACAGGGCTCTTGCACCTGTACCCTCACCACTGGTATAGTGCACCCAGGTAGAGGGGTGGCTGACCTATGCCAGGGCAGTGGGTTGTAGGCATGGCACACAGGGATGTGTGCCATGTCGACTCTTCACTTTGTTGTGCACCAAAACACACAGCCTGCAATGGCAGTGTGTGTAAAGGTACAGGGCCTCTAAGGGTGGCACAATATGTGCTGCAGCCCTTAGAGACCTTCCCTGGCCAGTGTGCCCTTGGTACCCATGGTACATTTTACAAGGGACTGACATGTGGCCTTAGAGGTGCCAATTGGGGATACAAGGTACAGTTTTGGGAAAGAACACAGGCCCTGGGAACCTGATTGGCAGGGACCCAGGGCACATCAAGTCAAAGTGCATCAGTAGTCTGGCAAAAAGTGGGGGGTTACTGCATCAGAAACCCAGCTTCCTACACAAGCCAGCCCCCACCCCTCCCACAGCCCAAAAGCCAGGAGACTCAGCCAAATCTGGGAGAGTCTTCCTAGTCTTTCAGGCGAGGAAGAGTAGAGAAAGTGGTTTGAAAGTTGCAGGGCCTACTCTGCTTTACATCCTTCTGTCCAGGTCAGTCCCTTTGGGGAGCTGGCCTACCTCAACAGTTTCAGGACCTAGGAGGACTTCCTCATCTGAGGAACCACCCTCCCAAGCTACAATGCCAACCCCTGGAGCTACACTAGGGGCTTTGTTTGTAGGACAGCTATGGTCCGTGGTGTGGTGTCTTGTATTTTGACAGTCGTGACACCATACCTTTTTGGGATCCCAACTCTTACCTTGGTACCCAGTTTTAATTTGTGAGGTGTCTTTGGGCCCACCCTCCTGGACAGGTTTTTGGGGGGCTACCTGGGACTCCTTACTTTTATCTTTAGGATGGTCACTGTCTTTTCTCTGGGGAGGTTTTGTAACCCCTTTCTTTTGGTCACCCCCAGTGGACGTCCTGGTCACCCTTGTCTTGACCCAGTGGTGCACCTTCTCTCCTAATTCTTAGAGAGAAATTGGAGCTAGGTGTACCAGATACCGATGCAACTTTTCATCAATGTAATTACTTAATATGTATTCTTTCATAAGCAAATTATAAAGACCATCATAATCTTGCACTTTAGTTCCAGTCAACCAGCCACCTAATGTTTTCATTGAGTAGTCTACAAATTCCACCCAGGGCTGACTCTGGGTTTTCTGAGCCCCCTGAATCTAATTCTATACTCCTCAGTAGTGAGTCCAAATCTCTCAATCAGGGTGCCCATCATGAGTTCATAGGACTCTGCTTTTACCCTACTAAGGGTTGGAAGTCTGTCTCTGCACTTACCAGAGAACAGTTTCCAAAGGAGTGCCCCCCAGTGAGTTTTCTTCACTTTTCTGGCTTCACAAGCCCTCTCAAAGGCTGTGAACCACTTGGTGATATCATCACCATCCTCAAATTTAGGGACAATCCCTTTGGGATTTTGGGATCATAAGATTGCTCTCTGACCCTATTTATTAGGTTGCTGCCACCATTGATGGGTGCTAGGCCCATCTCTGCTGTTTCTTTTTCTAGAGCCAGGAGTCTGGTCTCTAGGTCTAATCTTTTGGCCAACCTTACTAAAAGGTTGGTCTCTTCATTGCGGCTGTGCTCAATGGACTCAGAAGCACCTGACCCACCTGTGTGGGATCTAGGTGCTGTGATTCGTATTCTTGGAGTCAAGGGCACAGGGACCATGTTCTCCCTAGGAAGTGGAGGGGGTTGGAAGTTATCCTCATCCTCTTCCCCATCTGAGAGGTCTTCACCTTGCTCAGAGGGGTGGTCCTTAGCATACCCTGCCAACAACTCCTGGATCTTTTATTTGGAGGGATGGGTCTCCATGGTTATGTTTTTAAGTTTACATAGAGACTTTAACTCCCTAAATTCTAAGTGGAGATAAGGGGTGAGGTTGAGCTCCTCAACCATATTCTCTATGTCATTAGTAATATTTTCACTAACAGTTGGGTTCTTGTTAAGAGACATTCTAAAAATTCTAACCCCTCTTACCCCCAACTATAGTGAGTTTTTATTTTTCTAAAATTCTAAAAGGACTTAGCCAATGCCCTAACAAGACTTTTAGTAATTTGGAAAAATTTGTCAATTCAGAAAATTCAGAATTCTGAAGACAATTTAAGAGTTCTGTCGTGTGATCAGGTGTTGAAAAAGTCAGTCCAACAAATGCAAAGTCGTATGTCTCACTGCTGACCCACCAATGTAGGTAGCTGGCTCTGTATATACTATACCAAAATGAGGTATGGTGTGCACAGAGTCCAGTGGAACTCCAAAGGGTAGGCAGAGGTAAAAGTAGATACCCTACTCTCTATTTGTGGTAGTGTGGACAAGCAGTAAGGCTTTAACAGAAGGTAGTGTTAAGCATTTGTTGTACACACTCAGGCAGCAAATGATGTCACACACTCAAAGACTGAACTCAGACCAATTTGTGTTTATAACAATATTATGAAGGTATTTTATTTCTTGAACCAAGCCAAGCCTGGTGCAGGTAAGTGAAATAATACTTTGCAAAATATTATGCAATGTTTTACAGTTGAATGCAGGTTCAAATGCAGTTGGTTAAATTACAGGTAAGTCAATATTTCGAAATTACTTTTCAGTTACTTTACAGATTACTTTGTACGTTACTTTTTAGATTATATTTTAAGTTACTTTTTCTACTCAGTGTGATATGCCTAGATATCACACTGGGACATTTCCTAGAAAAAAAGGTAAGTAAATCAGTTTTGTACATTTCCAGTTTTACAGTTTTTCATACAAACCAACTCCACACACAGGAATTTTCAAGGAAAACAGTTAATGCAATCCTATGGGAGGAAATGAAGTTATCGGTTTGCAGGTAAGTACAAGTTTGTGGGAGTTGGTATTCCGGGGTAAACCCACACTGGCATCAGTGTGGGATTAATATGCTGAGAAGTTTGAAACCAAATTTCCCAGTTTTCAGTAAAGCTATTATGGTGCCGTGGAGTTCGTAATGACAAACTCCCAGCACTATATACCCTTAATGGCGTTACTGTACTTACAATGTCAAAGAATTGGTCTAGACACTGTAGGGGTACAGGGCTCTTGCACCTGTACCCTCACCACTGGTATAGTGCACCCAGGTAGAGGGGTGGCTGACCTATGCCAGGGCAGTGGGTTGTAGGCATGGCACACAGGGATGTGTGCCATGTCGACTCTTCACTTTGTTGTGCACCAAAACACACAGCCTGCAATGGCAGTGTGTGTAAAGGTACAGGGCCTCTAAGGGTGGCACAATATGTGCTGCAGCCCTTAGAGACCTTCCCTGGCCAGTGTGCCCTTGGTACCCATGGTACATTTTACAAGGGACTGACATGTGGCCTTAGAGGTGCCAATTGGGGATACAAGGTACAGTTTTGGGAAAGAACACAGGCCCTGGGAACCTGATTGGCAGGGACCCAGGGCACATCAAGTCAAAGTGCATCAGTAGTCTGGCAAAAAGTGGGGGTTACTGCATCAGAAACCCAGCTTCCTACACAAGCCAGCCCCCCCCCCCACAGCCCAAAAGCCAGGAGACTCAGCCAAATCTGGGAGAGTCTTCCTAGTCTTTCAGGCGAGGAAGAGTAGAGAAAGTGGTTTGAAAGTTGCAGGGCCTACTCTGCTTTACATCCTTCTGTCCAGGTCAGTCCCTTTGGGGAGCTGGCCTACCTCAACAGTTTCAGGACCTAGGAGGACTTCCTCATCTGAGGAACCACCCTCCCAAGCTACAATGGCAACCCCTGGAGCTACACTAGGGGCTTTGTTTGTAGGACAGCTATGGTCCGTGGTGTGGTGTCTTGTATTTTGACAGTCGTGACACCATACCTTTTTGGGATCCCAACTCTTACCTTGGTACCCAGTTTTAATTTGTGAGGTGTCTTTGGGCCCACCCTCCTGGACAGGTTTTTGGGGGCTACCTGGGACTCCTTACTTTTATCTTTAGGATGCTCACTGTCTTTTCTCTGGGGAGGTTTTGTAACCCCTTTCTTTTGGTCACCCCCAGTGGACGTCCTGGTCACCCTTGTCTTGACCCAGTGGTGCACCTTCTCTCCCAATTCTTAGAGAGAAATTGGAGCTAGGTCTACCAGATACTGATGCAACTTTTCATCAATGTAATTACTTAATATGTATTCTTTCATAAGCAAATTATAAAGACCATCATAATCTTGCACTTTAGTTCCAGTCAACCAGCCACCTAATGTTTTCATTGAGTAGTCTACAAATTCCACCCAGGGCTGACTCTGGGTTTTCTGAGCCCCCTGAATCTAATTCTATACTCCTCAGTAGTGAGTCCAAATCTCTCAATCAGGGTGCCCATCATGAGTTCATAGGACTCTGCTTTTACCCTACTAAGGGTTGGAAGTCTGTCTCTGCACTTACCAGAGAACAGTTTCCAAAGGAGTGCCCCCCCAGTGAGTTTTCTTCACTTTTCTGGCTTCACAAGCCCTCTCAAAGGCTGTGAACCACTTGGTGATATCATCACCATCCTCAAATTTAGGGACAATCCCTTTGGGATTTTGGGATCATAAGATTGCTCTCTGACCCTATTTATTAGGTTGCTGCCACCATTGATGGGTGCTAGGCCCATCTCTGCTCTTTCTTTTTCTAGAGCCAGGAGTCTGGTCTCTAGGTCTAATCTTTTGGCCAACCTTACTAAAAGGTTGGTCTCTTCATTGCGGCTGTGCTCAATGGACTCAGAAGCACCTGACCCACCTGTGTGGGATCTAGGTGCTGTGATTCGTATTCTTGGAGTCAAGGGCACAGGGACCATGTTCTCCCTAGGAAGTGGAGGGGGTTGGAAGTTATCCTCATCCTCTTCCCCATCTGAGAGGTCTTCACCTTGCTCAGAGGGGTGGTCCTTAGCATACCCTGCCAACAACTCCTGGATCTTTTATTTGGAGGGATGGGTCTCCATGGTTATGTTTTTAAGTTTACATAGAGACTTTAACTCCCTAAATTCTAAGTGGAGATAAGGGGTGAGGTTGAGCTCCTCAACCATATTCTCTATGTCATTAGTAATATTTTCACTAACAGTTGGGTTCTTGTTAAGAGACATTCTAAAAATTCTAACCCCTCTTACCCCCAACTATAGTGAGTTTTTATTTTTCTAAAATTCTAAAAGGACTTAGCCAATGCCCTAACAAGACTTTTAGTAATTTGGAAAAATTTGTCAATTCAAAAAATTCAGAATTCTAAAGACAATTTAAGAGTTCTGTCGTGTGATCAGGTGTTGAAAAAGTCAGTCCAACAAATGCAAAGTTGTATGTCCCACTGCTGACCCACCAATGTAGGTAGCTGGCTCTGTATATACTATACCAAAATGAGGTATGGTGTGCACAGAGTCCAGTGGAACTCCAAAGGGTAGGCAGAGGTAAAAGTAGATACCCTACTCTCTATTTGTGGTAGTGTGGACAAGCAGTAAGGCTTTAACAGAAGGTAGTGTTAAGCATTTGTTGTACACACTCAGGCAGCAAATGATGTCACACACTCAAAGACTGAACTCAGACCAATTTGTGTTTATAACAATATTATGAAGGTATTTTATTTCTTGAACCAAGCCAAGCCTGGTGCAGGTAAGTGAAATAATACTTTGCAAAATATTATGCAATGTTTTACAGTTGAATGCAGGTTCAAGTGCAGTTGGTTAAATTACAGGTAAGTCAATATTTCGAAATTACTTTTCAGTTACTTTACAGATTACTTTGTACGTTACTTTTTAGATTATATTTTAAGTTACTTTTTCTACTCAGTGTGATATGCCTAGATATCACACTGGGACATTTCCTAGAAAAAAAGGTAAGTAAATCAGTTTTGTACATTTCCAGTTTTACAGTTTTTCATACAAACCAACTCCACACACAGGAATTTTCAAGGAAAACAGTTAATGCAATCCTATGGGAGGAAATGAAGTTATCGGTTTGCAGGTAAGTACAAGTTTGTGGGAGTTGGTATTCCGGGGTAAACCCACACTGGCATCAGTGTGGGATTAATATGCTGAGAAGTTTGAAACCAAATTTCCCAGTTTTCAGTAAAGCTATTATGGTGCCGTGGAGTTCGTAATGACAAACTCCCAGCACTATATACCCTTAATGGCGTTACTGTACTTACAATGTCAAAGAATTGGTCTAGACACTGTAGGGGTACAGGGCTCTTGCACCTGTACCCTCACCACTGGTATAGTGCACCCAGGTAGAGGGGTGGCTGACCTATGCCAGGGCAGTGGGTTGTAGGCATGGCACACAGGGATGTGTGCCATGTCGACTCTTCACTTTGTTGTGCACCAAAACACACAGCCTGCAATGGCAGTGTGTGTAAAGGTACAGGGCCTCTAAGGGTGGCACAATATGTGCTGCAGCCCTTAGAGACCTTCCCTGGCCAGTGTGCCCTTGGTACCCATGGTACATTTTACAAGGGACTGACATGTGGCCTTAGAGGTGCCAATTGGGGATACAAGGTACAGTTTTGGGAAAGAACACAGGCCCTGGGAACCTGATTGGCAGGGACCCAGGGCACATCAAGTCAAAGTGCATCAGTAGTCTGGCAAAAAGTGGGGGGTTACTGCATCAGAAACCCAGCTTCCTACACAAGCCAGCCCCCACCCCTCCCACAGCCCAAAAGCCAGGAGACTCAGCCAAATCTGGGAGAGTCTTCCTAGTCTTTCAGGCGAGGAAGAGTAGAGAAAGTGGTTTGAAAGTTGCAGGGCCTACTCTGCTTTACATCCTTCTGTCCAGGTCAGTCCCTTTGGGGAGCTGGCCTACCTCAACAGTTTCAGGACCTAGGAGGACTTCCTCATCTGAGGAACCACCCTCCCAAGCTACAATGCCAACCCCTGGAGCTACACTAGGGGCTTTGTTTGTAGGACAGCTATGGTCCGTGGTGTGGTGTCTTGTATTTTGACAGTCGTGACACCATACCTTTTTGGGATCCCAACTCTTACCTTGGTACCCAGTTTTAATTTGTGAGGTGTCTTTGGGCCCACCCTCCTGGACAGGTTTTTGGGGGCTACCTGGGACTCCTTACTTTTATCTTTAGGATGGTCACTGTCTTTTCTCTGGGGAGGTTTTGTAACCCCTTTCTTTTGGTCACCCCCAGTGGACGTCCTGGTCACCCTTGTCTTGACCCAGTGGTGCACCTTCTCTCCTAATTCTTAGAGAGAAATTGGAGCTAGGTCTACCAGATACTGATGCAACTTTTCATCAATGTAATTACTTAATATGTATTCTTTCATAAGCAAATTATAAAGACCATCATAATCTTGCACTTTAGTTCCAGTCAACCAGCCACCTAATGTTTTCATTGAGTAGTCTACAAATTCCACCCAGGGCTGACTCTGGGTTTTCTGAGCCCCCTGAATCTAATTCTATACTCCTCAGTAGTGAGTCCAAATCTCTCAATCAGGGTGCCCATCATGAGTTCATAGGACTCTGCTTTTACCCTACTAAGGGTTGGAAGTCTGTCTCTGCACTTACCAGAGAACAGTTTCCAAAGGAGTGCCCCCCAGTGAGTTTTCTTCACTTTTCTGGCTTCACAAGCCCTCTCAAAGGCTGTGAACCACTTGGTGATATCATCACCATCCTCAAATTTAGGGACAATCCCTTTGGGATTTTGGGATCATAAGATTGCTCTCTGACCCTATTTATTAGGTTGCTGCCACCATTGATGGGTGCTAGGCCCATCTCTGCTCTTTCTTTTTCTAGAGCCAGGAGTCTGGTCTCTAGGTCTAATCTTTTGGCCAACCTTACTAAAAGGTTGGTCTCTTCATTGCGGCTGTGCTCAATGGACTCAGAAGCACCTGACCCACCTGTGTGGGATCTAGGTGCTGTGATTCGTATTCTTGGAGTCAAGGGCACAGGGACCATGTTCTCCCTAGGAAGTGGAGGGGGTTGGAAGTTATCCTCATCCTCTTCCCCATCTGAGAGGTCTTCACCTTGCTCAGAGGGGTGGTCCTTAGCATACCCTGCCAACAACTCCTGGATCTTTTATTTGGAGGGATGGGTCTCCATGGTTATGTTTTTAAGTTTACATAGAGACTTTAACTCCCTAAATTCTAAGTGGAGATAAGGGATGAGTTTGAGCTCCTCAACCATATTCTCTATGTCATTAGTAATATTTTGACTAACAGTTGGGTTCTTGTTAAGAGACATTCTAAAAATTCTAACCCCTCTTACCCCCAACTATAGTGAGTTTTTATTTTTCTAAAATTCTAAAAGGACTTAGCCAATGCCCTAACAAGACTTTTAGTAATTTGGAAAAATTTGTCAATTCAAAAAATTCAGAATTCTAAAGACAATTTAAGAGTTCTGTCGTGTGATCAGGTGTTGAAAAAGTCAGTCCAACAAATGCAAAGTTGTATGTCCCACTGCTGACCCACCAATGTAGGTAGCTGGCTCTGTATATACTATACCAAAATGAGGTATGGTGTGCACAGAGTCCAGTGGAACTCCAAAGGGTAGGCAGAGGTAAAAGTAGATACCCTACTCTCTATTTGTGGTAGTGTGGACAAGCAGTAAGGCTTTAACAGAAGGTAGTGTTAAGCATTTGTTGTACACACTCAGGCAGCAAATGATGTCACACACTCAAAGACTGAACTCAGACCAATTTGTGTTTATAACAATATTATGAAGGTATTTTATTTCTTGAACCAAGCCAAGCCTGGTGCAGGTAAGTGAAATAATACTTTGCAAAATATTATGCAATGTTTTACAGTTGAATGCAGGTTCAAATGCAGTTGGTTAAATTACAGGTAAGTCAATATTTCGAAATTACTTTTCAGTTACTTTACAGATTACTTTGTACGTTACTTTTTAGATTATATTTTAAGTTACTTTTTCTACTCAGTGTGATATGCCTAGATATCACACTGGGACATTTCCTAGAAAAAAAGGTAAGTAAATCAGTTTTGTACATTTCCAGTTTTACAGTTTTTCATACAAACCAACTCCACACACAGGAATTTTCAAGGAAAACAGTTAATGCAATCCTATGGGAGGAAATGAAGTTATCGGTTTGCAGGTAAGTACAAGTTTGTGGGAGTTGGTATTCCGGGGTAAACCCACACTGGCATCAGTGTGGGATTAATATGCTGAGAAGTTTGAAACCAAATTTCCCAGTTTTCAGTAAAGCTATTATGGTGCCGTGGAGTTCGTAATGACAAACTCCCAGCACTATATACCCTTAATGGCGTTACTGTACTTACAATGTCAAAGAATTGGTCTAGACACTGTAGGGGTACAGGGCTCTTGCACCTGTACCCTCACCACTGGTATAGTGCACCCAGGTAGAGGGGTGGCTGACCTATGCCAGGGCAGTGGGTTGTAGGCATGGCACACAGGGATGTGTGCCATGTCGACTCTTCACTTTGTTGTGCACCAAAACACACAGCCTGCAATGGCAGTGTGTGTAAAGGTACAGGGCCTCTAAGGGTGGCACAATATGTGCTGCAGCCCTTAGAGACCTTCCCTGGCCAGTGTGCCCTTGGTACCCATGGTACATTTTACAAGGGACTGACATGTGGCCTTAGAGGTGCCAATTGGGGATACAAGGTACAGTTTTGGGAAAGAACACAGGCCCTGGGAACCTGATTGGCAGGGACCCAGGGCACATCAAGTCAAAGTGCATCAGTAGTCTGGCAAAAAGTGGGGGGGTTACTGCATCAGAAACCCAGCTTCCTACACAAGCCAGCCCCCCCCCCCCCCCCCACAGCCCAAAAGCCAGGAGACTCAGCCAAATCTGGGAGAGTCTTCCTAGTCTTTCAGGCGAGGAAGAGTAGAGAAAGTGGTTTGAAAGTTGCAGGGCCTACCCTGCTTTACATCCTTCTGTCCAGGTCAGTCCCTTTGGGGAGCTGGCCTACCTCAACAGTTTCAGGACCTAGGAGGACTTACTCATCTGAGGAACCACCCTCCCAAGCTACAATGGCAACCCCTGGAGCTACACTAGGGGCTTTGTTTGTAGGACAGCTATGGTCCGTGGTGTGGTGTCTTGTATTTTGACAGTCGTGACACCATACCTTTTTGGGATCCCAACTCTTACCTTGGTACCCAGTTTTAATTTGTGAGGTGTCTTTGGGCCCACCCTCCTGGACAGGTTTTTGGGGGCTACCTGGGACTCCTTACTTTTATCTTTAGGATGCTCACTGTCTTTTCTCTGGGGAGGTTTTGTAACCCCTTTCTTTTGGTCACCCCCAGTGGACGTCCTGGTCACCCTTGTCTTGACCCAGTGGTGCACCTTCTCTCCCAATTCTTAGAGAGAAATTGGAGCTAGGTCTACCAGATACTGATGCAACTTTTCATCAATGTAATTACTTAATATGTATTCTTTCATAAGCAAATTATAAAGACCATCATAATCTTGCACTTTAGTTCCAGTCAACCAGCCACCTAATGTTTTCATTGAGTAGTCTACAAATTCCACCCAGGGCTGACTCTGGGTTTTCTGAGCCCCCTGAATCTAATTCTATACTCCTCAGTAGTGAGTCCAAATCTCTCAATCAGGGTGCCCATCATGAGTTCATAGGACTCTGCTTTTACCCTACTAAGGGTTGGAAGTCTGTCTCTGCACTTACCAGAGAACAGTTTCCAAAGGAGTGCCCCCCAGTGAGTTTTCTTCACTTTTCTGGCTTCACAAGCCCTCTCAAAGGCTGTGAACCACTTGGTGATATCATCACCATCCTCAAATTTAGGGACAATCCCTTTGGGATTTTGGGATCATAAGATTGCTCTCTGACCCTATTTATTAGGTTGCTGCCACCATTGATGGGTGCTAGGCCCATCTCTGCTGTTTCTTTTTCTAGAGCCAGGAGTCTGGTCTCTAGGTCTAATCTTTTGGCCAACCTTACTAAAAGGTTGGTCTCTTCATTGCGGCTGTGCTCAATGGACTCAGAAGCACCTGACCCACCTGTGTGGGATCTAGGTGCTGTGATTCGTATTCTTGGAGTCAAGGGCACAGGGACCATGTTCTCCCTAGGAAGTGGAGGGGGTTGGAAGTTATCCTCATCCTCTTCCCCATCTGAGAGGTCTTCACCTTGCTCAGAGGGGTGGTCCTTAGCATACCCTGCCAACAACTCCTGGATCTTTTATTTGGAGGGATGGGTCTCCATGGTTATGTTTTTAAGTTTACATAGAGACTTTAACTCCCTAAATTCTAAGTGGAGATAACGGGTGAGGTTGAGCTCCTCAACCATATTCTCTATGTCATTAGTAATATTTTCACTAACAGTTGGGTTCTTGTTAAGAGACATTCTAAAAATTCTAACCCCTCTTACCCCCAACTATAGTGAGTTTTTATTTTTCTAAAATTCTAAAAGGACTTAGCCAATGCCCTAACAAGACTTTTAGTAATTTGGAAAAATTTGTCAATTCAAAAAATTCAGAATTCTAAAGACAATTTAAGAGTTCTGTCGTGTGATCAGGTGTTGAAAAAGTCAGTCTAACAAATGCAAAGTTGCATGTCCCACTGCTGACCCACCAATGTAGGTAGCTGGCTCTGTATATACTATACCAAAATGAGGTATGGTGTGCACAGAGTCCAGTGGAACTCCAAAGGGTAGGCAGAGGTAAAAGTAGATACCCTACTCTCTATTTGTGGTAGTGTGGACAAGCAGTAAGGCTTTAACAGAAGGTAGTGTTAAGCATTTGTTGTACACACTCAGGCAGCAAATGATGTCACACACTCAAAGACTGAACTCAGACCAATTTGTGTTTATAACAATATTATGAAGGTATTTTATTTCTTGAACCAAGCCAAGCCTGGTGCAGGTAAGTGAAATAATACTTTGCAAAATATTATGCAATGTTTTACAGTTGAATGCAGGTTCAAGTACAGTTGGTTAAATTACAGGTAAGTCAATATTTCGAAATTAATTTTCAGTTACTTTACAGATTACTTTGTACGTTACTTTTTAGATTATATTTTAAGTTACTTTTTCTACTCAGTGTGATATGCCTAGATATCACACTGGGACATTTCCTAGAAAAAAAGGTAAGTAAATCAGTTTTGTACATTTCCAGTTTTACAGTTTTTCATACAAACCAACTCCACACACAGGAATTTTCAAGGAAAACAGTTAATGCAATCCTATGGGAGGAAATGAAGTTATCGGTTTGCAGGTAAGTACAAGTTTGTGGGAGTTGGTATTCCGGGTAAACCCACACTGGCATCAGTGTGGGATTAATATGCTGAGAAGTTTGAAACCAAACTTCCCAGTTTTCAGTAAAGCTATTATGGTGCAGTGGAGTTCGTAATGACAAACTCCCAGCACTATATACCCTTAATGGCGTTACTGTACTTACAATGTCAAAGAATTGGTCTAGACACTGTAGGGGTACAGGGCTCTTGCACCTGTACCCTCACCACTGGTATAGTGCACCCAGGTAGAGGGGTGGCTGACCTATGCCAGGGCAGTGGGTTGTAGGCATGGCACACAGGGATGTGTGCCATGTCGACTCTTCACTTTGTTGTGCACCAAAACACACAGCCTGCAATGGCAGTGTGTGTAAAGGTACAGGGCCTCTAAGGGTGGCACAATATGTGCTGCAGCCCTTAGAGACCTTCCCTGGCCAGTGTGCCCTTGGTACCCATGGTACATTTTACAAGGGACTGACATGTGGCCTTAGAGGTGCCAATTGGGGATACAAGGTACAGTTTTGGGAAAGAACACAGGCCCTGGGAACCTGATTGGCAGGGACCCAGGGCACATCAAGTCAAAGTGCATCAGTAGTCTGGCAAAAAGTGGGGGTTACTGCATCAGAAACCCAGCTTCCTACACAAGCCAGCCCTCCCCCCCCACAGCCCAAAAGCCAGGAGACTCAGCCAAATCTGGGAGAGTCTTCCTAGTCTTTCAGGCGAGGAAGAGTAGAGAAAGTGGTTTGAAAGTTGCAGGGCCTACTCTGCTTTACATCCTTCTGTCCAGGTCAGTCCCTTTGGGGAGCTGGCCTACCTCAACAGTTTCAGGACCTAGGAGGACTTACTCATCTGAGGAACCACCCTCCCAAGCTACAATGGCAACCCCTGGAGCTACACTAGGGGCTTTGTTTGTAGGACAGCTATGGTCCGTGGTGTGGTGTCTTGTATTTTGACAGTCGTGACACCATACCTTTTTGGGATCCCAACTCTTACCTTGGTACCCAGTTTTAATTTGTGAGGTGTCTTTGGGCCCACCCTCCTGGACAGGTTTTTGGGGGCTACCTGGGACTCCTTACTTTTATCTTTAGGATGCTCACTGTCTTTTCTCTGGGGAGGTTTTGTAACCCCTTTCTTTTGGTCACCCCCAGTGGACGTCCTGGTCACCCTTGTCTTGACCCAGTGGTGCACCTTCTCTCCTAATTCTTAGAGAGAAATTGGAGCTAGGTCTACCAGATACTGATGCAACTTTTCATCAATGTAATTACTTAATATGTATTCTTTCATAAGCAAATTATAAAGACCATCATAATCTTGCACTTTAGTTCCAGTCAACCAGCCACCTAATGTTTTCATTGAGTAGTCTACAAATTCCACCCAGGGCTGACTCTGGGTTTTCTGAGCCCCCTGAATCTTATTCTATACTCCTCAGTAGTGAGTCCAAATCTCTCAATCAGGGTGCCCATCATGAGTTCATAGGACTCTGCTTTTACCCTACTAAGGGTTGGAAGTCTGTCTCTGCACTTACCAGAGAACAGTTTCCAAAGGAGTGCCCCCCCCCCCAGTGAGTTTTCTTCACTTTTCTGGCTTCACAAGCCCTCTCAAAGGCTGTGAACCACTTGGTGATATCATCACCATCCTCAAATTTAGGGACAATCCCTTTGGGATTTTGGGATCATAAGACTGCTCTCTGACCCTATTTATTAAGTTGCTGCCCCCATTGATGGGTGCTAGGCCCATCTCTGCTTTTACGTTTTCTAGAGCCAGGAGTCTGGTCTCTAGGTCTAATCTTTTGGCCAACCTTACTAAAATGTTGGTCTCTTCATTGCGGCTGTGCTCAATGGACTCAGAAGCACCTGACCCACCTGTGTGGGATCTAGGTGCTGTGATTCGTATTCTTGGAGTCAAGGGCACAGGGACCATGTTCTCCCTAGGAAGTGGAGGGGGTTGGAAGTTATCCTCATCCTCTTCCCCATCTGAGAGGTCTTCACCTTGCTCAGAGGGGTGGTCCTTAGCATACCCTGCCAACAACTCCTGGATCTTTTATTTGGAGGGATGGGTCTCCATGGTTATGTTTTTAAGTTTACATAGAGACTTTAACTCCCTAAATTCTAAGTGGAGATAAGTGAGCTCCTCAACCATATTCTCTATGTCATTAGTAATAATTTCACTAACAGTTGGGTTCTTGTTAAGAGACATTCTAAAAATTCTAACCCCTCTGACCCCCAACTATAGTGAGTTTTTATTTTTCTAAAATTCTAAAAGGACTTAGCCAATGCCCTAACAAGACTTTTAGTAATTTGGAAAAATTTGACAATTCAAAAAATTCAGAATTCTAAAGACAATTTAAGAGTTCTGTCGTGTGATCAGGTGTTGAAAAAGTCAGTCCAACAAATGCAAAGTTGTATGTCCCACTGCTGACCCACCAATGTAGGTCGCTGGCTCTGTATATACTATACCAAAATGAGGTATGGTGTGCACAGAGTCCAGTGGAACTCCAAAGGGTAGGCAGAGGTAAAAGTAGATACCCTACTCTCTATTTGTGGTAGTGTGGACAAGGAGTAAGGCTTTAACAGAAGGTAGTGTTAAGCATTTGTTGTACACAGTCAGGCAGCAAATGATGTCACACACTCAAAGACTGAACTCAGACCAATTTGTGTTTATAACAATATTATGAAGATATTTTATTTCTTGAACCAAGCCAAGCCTGGTGCAGGTAAGTGAAATAATACTTTGCAAAATATTATGCAATGTTTTACAGTTGAATGCAGGTTCAAGTGCAGTTGGTTAAATTACAGGTAAGTCAATATTTCGAAATTACTTTTCAGTTACTTTACAGATTACTTTGTACGTTACTTTTTAGATTATATTTTAAGTAACTTTTTCTACTCAGTGTGATATGCCTAGATATCACACTGGGACATTTCCTAGAAAAAAAGGTAAGTAAATCAGTTTTGTACATTTCCAGTTTTCCAGTTTTTCATACAAACCAACTCCACACACAGGAATTTTCAAGGAAAACAGTTAATGCAATCCTATGGGAGGAAATGAAGTTATCGGTTTGCAGGTAAGTACAAGTTTGTGGGAGTTGGTATTCGGGGTAAACCCACACTGGCATCAGTGTGGGATTAATATGCTGAGAAGTTTGAAACCAAATTTCCCAGTTTTCAGTAAAGCTATTATGGTGCCGTGGAGTTCGTAATGACAAACTCCCAGCACTATATACCCTTAATGGCGTTACTGTACTTACAATGTCAAAGAATTGGTCTAGACACTGTAGGGGTACAGGGCTCTTGCACCTGTACCCTCACCACTGGTATAGTGCACCCAGGTAGAGGAGTGGCTGACCTATGCCAGGGCAGTGGGTTGTAGGCATGGCACACAGGGATGTGTGCCATGTCGACTCTTCACTTTGTTGTGCACCAAAACACACAGCCTGCAATGGCAGTGTGTGTAAAGGTACAGGGCCTCTAAGGGTGGCACAATATGTGCTGCAGCCCTTAGAGACCTTCCCTAGCCACTGTGCCCTTGGTACCCATGGTACATTTTACAAGGGACTGACAATGTGGCCTTAGAGGTGCCAATTGGGGATACAAGGTACAATTTTGGGAAAGAACACAGGCCCTGGGAACCTGATTGGCAGGGACCCAGGGCACATCAAGTCAAAGTGCATCAGTAGTCTGGCAAAAAGTGGGGGGGTTACTGCATCAGAAACCCAGCTTCCTACACAAGCCAGCCCCCCTCCCCCCCCACAGCCCAAATGCCAGGAGACTCAGCCAAATCTGGGAGAGTCTTCCTAGTCTTTCAGGCGAGGAAGAGTAGAGAAAGTGGTTTGAAAGTTGCAGGGCCTACTCTGCTTTACATCCTTCTGTCCAGGTCAGTCCCTTTGGGGAGCTGGCCTACCTCAACAGTTTCAGGACCTAGGAGGACTTACTCATCTGAGGAACCACCCTCCCAAGCTACAATGGCAACCCCTGGAGCTACACTAGGGGCTTTGTTTGTAGGACAGCTATGGTCCGTGGTGTGGTGTCTTGTATTTTGACAGTCGTGACACCATACCTTTTTGGGATCCCAACTCTTACCTTGGTACCCAGTTTTAATTTGTGAGGTGTCTTTGGGACCACCCTCCTGGACAGGTTTTTGGGGGGCTACCTGGGACTCCTTACTTTTATCTTTAGGATGCTCACTGTCTTTTCTCTGGGGAGGTTTTGTAACCCCTTTCTTTTGGTCACCCCCAGTGGACGTCATGGTCACCCTTGTCTTGACCCAGTGGTGCATCTTCTCTCCTAATTCTTAGAGAGAAATTGGAGCTAGGTCTACCAGATATTGATGCAACTTTTCATCAATGTAATTACTTAATATGTATTCTTTCATAAGCAAATTATAAAGACCATCATAATCTTGCACTTTAGTTCCAGTCAACCAGCCACCTAATGTTTTCATTGAGTAGTCTACAAATTCCACCCAGGGCTGACTCTGGGTTTTCTGAGCCCCCTGAATCTAATTCTATACTTCTCAGTAGTGAGTCCAAATCTCTCAATCAGGGTGCCCATCATGAGTTCATAGGACTCTGCTTTTACCCTACTAAGGATCCGAAGTCTGTCTCTTCACTTACCAGAGAACAGTTTCCAAAGGAGTGCCCCCTCTCTCCCCCAGTGAGTTTTCTTCACTTTTCTGGCTTCACAAGCCCTCTCAAAGGCTGTGAACCACTTGGTGATATCATCACCATCCTCAAATTTAGGGACAATCCCTTTGGGATTTTGGGATCATAAGATTGCTCTCTGACCCTATTCATTAGGTTGCTGCCACCATTGATGGGTGCTAGGCCCATCTCTGCTCTTTCTTTTTCTAGAGCCAGGAGTCTGGTCTCTAGGTCTAATCTTTTGGCCAACCTTACTAAAAGGTTGGTCTCTTCATTGCGGTTGTGCTCAATGGACTCAGAAGCACCTGACCCACCTGTGTGGGATCTAGGTGCTGTGATTTGTATTCTTGGAGTCAAGGGCACAGGGACCATGTTCTCCCTAGGAAGTGGAGGGGGTTGGAAGTTATCCTCATCCTCTTCCCCATCTGAGAGGTCTTCACCTTGCTCAGAGGAGTGGTCCTTAGCATACCCTGCCAACAACTCCTGGATCTTTTATTTAGAGGGATGGGTCTCCATGGTTATGTTTTTAAGTTTACATAAGACTTTAACTCCCAAAATTCTAAGTGGAGATAGGGGGTGAGGTTGAGCTCCTCAACCATATTCTCTATGTCATTAGTAATATTTTCACTAACAGTTGGGTTCTTGTTAAGAGACATTCTAAAAATTCTAACCCCTCTTACCCCCAACTATAGTGAGTTTTTATTTTTCTAAAATTCTAAACGGACTTAGCCAATGCCCTAACAAGACTTTTAGTAATTTGGAAAAATTTGTCAATCCAGAATTCTAAAGACAATTTAAGAGTTCTGTCATGTGATCAGGTGTTGAAAAAGTCAGACCAACAAATGCAAAGTTGTATGTCCCACTGCTGACCCACCAATGTAGGTAGCTGGCTCTGTATATACTATACCAAAATGAGGTATGGTGTGCACAGAGTCCAGTGGAACCCCAAAGGGTAGGCAGAGGTAAAAGTAGATACCCTACTCTCTATTTGTGGTAGTGTGGGCGAGCAGTAAGGCTTTATCAGAGGGTAGTGTAAAGCAATTGTTGTACACACTCAGGCAGCAAGTGATGTCACACATCCAAAGTCCGAACTCAGACCAATTTGTTTGAATAACAATATTATGAAGGTATTTTATTTCTAGAACCAAGCCAAGCCTGGTGCAGGTAAGTGAAATAATACTTTGCAAAATATTATGCAATGTTTTACAGTTGAATGCAGGTTCAAAGAAGTTGGTTGAATTACAGGTAAGTCAATATTTTAAAATTACTTTTCAGTTACTTTACAGATTACTTTGTACGTTACTTTTTGGATTATATTTTAAGTTACTTTTTCTACTCAGTGTGATATGCCTAGATATCACACTGGGACATTTCCTAGAAAAAAAGGAAAGTAAATCAGTTTTGTACATTTCCAGTTTTACAGTTTTCCATACAAACCAACTCCACACACAGGAATTTTAAAGGAAAACAGTTAATGCAATCCTATGAGAGGAAATGAAGTTATCGGTTTGCAGGTAAGTACAAGTTTGTGGGAGTTGGTATTCTGGGGTAAACCCACACTGGCATCAGTGTGGGATTAATATGCTGAGAAGTTTGAAACCAAACTTCCCAGTTTTCAGTAAAGCTCTTATGGTGCAGTGGAGTTCGTAATGACGAACTCCCAGCACTATATACCCTTAATGGCATTACTGTACTTACAATGTCTAAGAATTGGTCTAGACACTGTAGGGGTACAGGGCTCATGCACCTGTACCCTGACCACTGGTATAGTGCACCCAGGTAGAGGGGTGGCTGACTTATGCCAGGGCAGTGGGTTGTAAGCATGGCACAAAGGGATGTGTGCCATGTTGACTCTTCACTTTGTTGTGCACCAAAACACACAGCCTGCAATGGCAGTGTGTGTGTGTGTGTGTGTGTGTGTGTGTGTGTGTGTGTGTGTAAAGGTACATGGCCTCTAAGGGTGGCACAATAAGTGCTGCAGCCCTTAGAGGCCTTCCCTGGCCACAGTGCCCTTGGTACCCATGGTACCTTATACAAGGGACTGACATGTGGCCAGAGAAGTGCCCATTGGGGGGTAGAAGGTACAGGTTTGGGAAAGAACACAGGCCCTGGGAACCTGATTGGCAGGGACCCAGGTCACATCAATTCAAAGTGCATCAGTAGTCTGGCAAAAAGTGGGGGGTTACTGCAACAGAAACCCAGCTTCCTACACTAAGGACTTACCATACCAATTTAGGGGCAAAAGCACAGAGACTGGGGTCCTGATTAGCCAGATCCCAGTCAGACTAGTCAGAAACATCATAGCACCAGGCAAAAAGTGGGGGTAACCATAAAAGCAGATCCTACTTTCCTGCACGTAGACACACAGGTATAAAAAATAATTTGCAGCCCACTTCAGGGGCTTGAGCTCTAGGAGTCTAGTTTTGACCTCTGGTGATATACCTACGATGAGCATTTTAGATTTGCCTAGATAAACCTTGAATCACCATAGTTTCCACTAGGATTCCCAAACTTCCATAACTTTATGGATTGAGCATTCAAGCTGCTCTACCAGTGTTAGTAAGATATCATCTGTGAACAAGTGTGTTTTATGTTTGTCATCCCAAAAGGGAATACCAAAGATTTCCTGATGCTGCCGAACAATGGCAGCTAATGTCTCCATTGCCAATACAAATAAAAGAGATGAGAGGGGGCATCCCTGTCTTGCTCGACTAGATAGGGTCATGGTCCAGCATGTCCGATTAAACATACCATTTGCTGTAGATTGATTATAGCAAGCGCATATCCAGGTGGCTAGGTTTGGGCCGAACCAGATTACTTCTAGCACCTGAAAAAGAAATATCTAGCTGACCCTATCAAACGCTTTTTCATTGTCTAAAGAGAGGATCGATATGGGGATCTTCCTGAACTTAGCCTTTCCAATCAGATGAAGAACTCGGCAAATATTATCAGCAGCTTGTCTCCATGGGACAAAACCTGACTGATCATAGTCAATAAGGTAGGGCCAATGAGGCGTTAATCTGCTGGACGGACGTGTATTTATCAGCTGGTTTGCCAGACTTAGGAATGAAAGTAATATTTGCTATAGACATTGAGGGTGTAACCATTCGCAATTGCAGAAAGGATTGAATAGTATTAATAAGTGGGGATCAGTTCGGGCACAAAATGTTTGCTAAAGCGATTGGTGAGACCATTCGGTCCCGGGGGTTTATCAGGGTTCATGGTCGATATTGCATTTAATACTTCTTCCCCAGTCAGTGTTGCTCTCCATACACCCATAGCACACCTGTGGCCCTCCTCAAAGTTCCTTTCCTTGTTTGTCCAGTTTTCGAGCTGTCTGGCGGGTAGCATAAATATTCTCCAACCTGTCTCTCAATTTCCTAGGGGTAATTCACTCCCCCCCTCATTCGGGATTGCGGGCTCTCTCTTTGCTCCCATGGTGGGCTATCATTGGTCCGTTCAATGGTACTTAGGCTGTTTCTCGATAGACCCATCAATTGTTGTACCTCCTCTACTGTGCAGATAATATGGGATTTAGAGTGTAGCTGAAACCACAATGCACAGGAAAACATCTGCCTATAGTGTATTTGCCTTCTACAAAGCCGAGGAGTCACTAAGGATAGCATACGTCATGTTTTCAAGGTTGCACATGAAAGATCCTAGAAGAGGTCAAGAATATATTCTCAAAAAATTAGCAGATCTAATTCTTCTCGCAATAATAATGTCCTTTAGGTGCGAGGACCTTAGCTTAACTATAATGTTGCAGTGCCGGGCACCTGGTGCTTCCGGTGGTGCTCTCACTCGATGTGCTCAGATTATAGAAATCTCATGTGGTTGGACCTCCTTTAGTACAATTTGGAAAAGAGACTTACAGTACAGGATGATGTCATCACCTTCCTCTTGTTCCGGAATGTTCCGGATCAGCACATTATCTCGCCGTGATCAGTCTTCCAAATCTGTACAATTTTCTCAGAGCGTCTTTATTTCTTCCACCTTATTAGATTGGGAATCTAGTATGTTCTTAACCTCTTTGCTCATGGCAATTATGTCATCTTCATTGTTTGCCACCAGGTCACCCACTTGCCTGTATTTCCTTAGTCACTTCCGAGAGATCAGAAGCTAAGTACGCCTTAAAGACTTATGCATTTTTGTCATCATATTTGAAAGTCTATCATGCATGTCTCCTAGGTAGATGTATAGATTCTCCTTCGTTATGGGGGTTCCTAACTCTCCTTTGTTACTAGCCATCATGGGGCCTTTGTTAATGCATCTGAATTGCCGTTTTGGGGGCTGGCCTGCCGCAGGACCAGGGGACGCTCAGTACTCACCAAGCCGCTTCTGTCTCCCAGACTTACGTGGCATTCAGCAGATCAGTAGTCTTGCCTTGAAGAAATCATCCAGGTCGACCCCCAAAATGATCTAGCCAATCTCAGGGGCAGTAGAATTCAAAGGTATGAAGCCCACAGGACGTCATAGGGAAGCACAAGGAGGCATCAGTGCTATACAGGCCCAATCTGGGACATATGCACCAAAGCAACCGCTCGCATCTAGTTTGCTAAGTCCTTAAATTCAAATGTGGGAGGTAAGAATATAAAGAAACTAGCCCCCTCAAATCTCCTTGTATTCTGTGGTTAGGGATTGCAAGGCTATTTTAGGTGAATTCACCTTTGTCGCGTCTTCGGGCAAAAGGTCTACTCGAGGTCCTTGCTTTCAATTCAGCGATCCCTTAGTAGGCTGCAAGATGACCGCCATCATCATGTGTTCAGGGAATGAGTACCAGGAAAGAAAAGGCGGTCAGGAGGCCTCACCTGCGGGTTCAACTACACATCGGGTGCTGTATGAGGCATTCAGCCTGACAATATCCGCTGGGTGCTGATTCGGGGATGGTATTATTTCACCTCTGCCAGGGGGCGTGGGTAGCCTGGGGCTCATCAATCAGATATCTTTCCCAACTGAGCACAGGCCTCCTGCCTGCAGCTTTTCTAAAGAATTCCAGCAGGATCCTCTAAAGGGGATTTTGGATCTCCTAAAGGAGTTTGGACAGGGTGCTCATTTTGAACATTGTGGCTCAGCCTAGTATAAATGTTACGAATATCCTTAAATATTTAACTTCCTCCAGAACTGTTAGTATGGTTTCTCTGTACCACACCTCCCGGGACAACCTGTTAATGGATAGAATAGGGATTTTTCCAAGTTGATTGTATATCTCAAGAATGTGCAGAAAATTTGGAAAATGTGTAGGAGCCTGGGGATGGTGTCATTAGGGTGCAACATTTACAAGAGGATATGATCAGCGTAGAGTAAGATTCTCTCCTCCCCGTCTTCCTTCCCCAAACCAGCATGTCTTCCCGGATCCAGCAGGCCAGGGGTTCCAGGGAAAGTGGAAATGGCATTGGGGAAAGAACCATCACTGCTTCGTACCCCTCTCAAACCCAAAGGGGGCACAATATAGTACCATTTACTTTTACCTTTACCATTGATTGACTATAGAAGAGCTTTATCCACCGTCAGAAGCAGGGGCCTATCCACACTCTTTCCAACACTCGATTCAGGTATGTGCACTCAGGGGTTCCAGCAAAAGCAAAAATAGCAATAGGGATAGCAGACAACCCTGCCTCGTCCCCCTCTCCAGTCCGAAGGGGGTACAATATAGTAACATTTGCTTAACGATAGAGAAGCTTTATCCACCGCCGGAAGCATGGCCCTATACCTACTTTTCCCAACACCCCAGGTAGGTATGTCCACTCCAGAGTGTTGAAGACTTTTGCAGCTAGGTGCTTGAGGTTTAGCCTAATGCCCCTATGCGGCATGAAGCCCAACTACTCCAGATGCACCAGTTTACAATTGATCTGCCTTAGCCAAGTGGCCAGTACTTTCGCTAGGATCTTACTTTCTGCATTAAGTAGTGATATATGCCTAAAGAAAGGCACAGCTATCTGCTGGTTTGCTGTCTTTCAGGGCTTCCACTATCATGGCTAACTGTTGGTCATATGGTAACTGGCCTATTTCATTGGCTTCAAGGAACATCTGTCTCTTGCGCGGCGCTAAGCCATTCTTTTATATAGTTCTATAGGAAGTTTGTTCAACCCCAGAGCTTTCCCAGAGTAATATCCTTGATGGCCAGAACTATCTCACCTTATCCTATGTCTTCGTGTAGTTCCTTTGTTTCCTCTGGTATAAGGACCAGCAGGCGTATATGTTTGAGGAAGTCTCCTTTGTCACTTGATGACTTGCTCGTGGTTGACTGATATTGGCCTTGATAGTAACTTGCGATTTCTGCCACTTTCTGTGTGCCTCTGACGGGCAGTTCCTTCTCCCTCTGTATTTCCTACACCTAATTTCTATCCCTCTCTTGCTCAGCCAAGCAGGGACTTCCCAGGTTTATTGCCTACCTCGTTTTGTCAGTACTGTGAGGCCAAGGTGGTGGTAATCACTTTATTGTCAGCCAGGTCCGGGTACTCTTGCCATCGTAGCGACAGTATTGGCCTTATATCCATACTTTAGAAACTCCTGTTCGAGTCTTAGGATCCCTCACCCTAGTTTATTGGCTTGTTCCCTTCCGTTTCCTCAACCCGCTTAATAGGTAGATAGCTTGCCCCCTCAGGACCACCATGTAGGCTTCCCACGTTATGAGCTCTGAGATTACAGTTTTCTTCAAAGTAGCGGACAGTGCCTGTTCTCAACTCCTGAATAATGCATCTATCTTTGAGGTATCATGTGTCTAGAGTCCAGGCCCTGTCCCTATATACATATGGGTCCTGGAGCTCTGCCCACATCGATCAGTAATGTGCAATTCCGCTCACAATCGGTCTAGTGTAGTGAATCTCTCAACCTGGCTACATTGGGCGAGGAAATAATCTAAATGTGTTAAACTGTTGTGTGCTCCGGAGCGGAAAGTCCATTGTCGTACCCTTGGGTGCTTTTTGTCCAGATGTCAGATAGACCGTTGGCCCTAAGGAATCCCACCAAAAGAGTCTCCCCCTCCCTTCCCTGTCATTGTGGGTATCTGCCCTTCCTATCACTCACCACTAGATTGAAGTTGCCTAAAATTAATACCCCTCAGGTAGGCGCAATAGGAGGGTGCCCTGTGTCTGCAAGGTCTCTGCATGGAGTTTAGGTGGGATGTACAGGGAGCAAAGGTTGATTTACATGCCATACTAGCAGCCCAACTCTTCAACTTATCACTCTTGGATGTCGACCCGCGTAAGGTGAAGGACATATGAGCATTGACTTCTCCCTTTGAGTTGAATGCGTATCCCGAATGGGCCAGCACTTTATATCCCCCCTTTTCATTGCCTCACAATTGTTTCCCTTCAGGTGTGTTTCCTGTAGCATTGCTACTTCCGATTCGTGGTGTTTTAGATACTGGGCCACTATGCATCTCTTTTTGTTCCCCAGTCCATTTACATTCCATGACAAGGCCGTTAATTTGTCCCCCCCTCCCGCTGCATGCTTTGTGCAGATACGTAGTGAGAAGCTTTGCTTTTCTCTTGATCCGCTCGTTGTCAGCTTCCCATGTCTTCTGGAGTCTCTGAGACACAGGAGTGGACGCTGTCAGCTGTGACCAATGATAGCGGCTATGTGAATAACACCCCCTGAGCCGCCCCATCTCATGGTCCCTCCCTGCTACCTTGCTGCCTAGACTTAAACTACTTGGCCTCCCCAACCCCCTGTTGTGTCATCTCTGACCACATAAGCTGTACTGGGAGCCTTCCCAGCTTTGTCCTCCCTCCCCACCATTCCCTACAATCACCATTTGTCGCTCCCTCATTTCGCCCAGCAGAGCAGACGCAGGTATCTAACTGATGGTCCTCATCATGTTCAGCTGCATTAAACATAATGATCTCAGCTCTTTAGCGGCAAACATACATCCTTGAAAAACAGCTAACTTCTGCATTAAAGGCAGAAAATTCTTCAGCAATGATCAATACTAAACTGGGAAATATAAATTCCTTAATAATTTTGGGAGCAACATCAGCCCAACCAGTGCCCACGGGCATGAACCTAGTCTCCAATATTTAAAAAAGTGGGAAATGTTCCTTCAATAGTCCAGTCTGTGGTGGTGGGCAGATTGAAATAAATCCCCCGCACAGCAGCCAAATTTGAATTTAACAATTGACTTTCAATTAGCAAACCTGCTGTATGCACCTGAAGCAAAATTGACAAAATCAACCCAAACTAAGGAAGTTGTCCCCGTTGAGATACACTGCCATCTCGCTCAAAGGGAAGATTTGAGTCACATTGCTGTGACACAATCCACAACAGCAACAAACAGGATAGAGATGCCAAGCTACAGTTTGCCTAATGTGATGTGAGATAGAGCAATGTTCAATAAGATTTTTGATGAGCCACCATCCAATATTGGTTACAGCGCATCACAAAGAAACCATTCAAATCCCATGAAAAAGCCAGGACCTTTAAGGGGAAGATCCATCACCCATCTCAACAGTGGACCTATGGCCTTTGGAAATGAGTCTGCAAATACAACGACAACAAGCAACAATAAACAGACTAATGAGAGGGATTTTGATGCAGCAGGAAAAACAAGGAAACCAGACACACACTGATACATTAAAAAAGACTTTAAGCCCTGCTTTTAAAAAAGAATTGAATGAAACACAAATGACTCAAATGCAAAAAAATTCAAATTTGACAGAAAATTAAACCGCAACCAAGTTTAAGCCAAAAGCAAAATGTTATTCCCTCCCTTCCTGAGGAAATAAAAAATTAGAAACTGAGCCGCAATCCACTTCATAAACTAATCGAATTGAAATATGTGATCTAAGAACTTCAAAAGAGCATGATATTGAACGGACACATTCCTCATCCAATCTCCAACATCATCTAAAGGATGATTTGGAAAAAGTAAAAAAGTATTGCCATTTGAACAAGACTTTCCACATGAACACAAGAAACAAGACCTCAAAATAGTAACGAAGAGACACCTCAACTTTAAAAAAAAAAAAGAGTCAAGTTAAACTCATGCAACTATGTCCATCTCAAACTATGAGACTTCGCAAGGCATCCCTATAATAAAACACAAGAAAACCTAAGAAAAATGTGCAAATAAAGTCATCAAAATACACCAGCACTACCCTTAGTCCTCATCAGTTCATCAAATAATACTAGCTAAATCTGGAGAAGAGCCCTCTCTTTATCCCCTGCACCTGGATAGGCCTAACTTGTACAAGTCAAAAAGCTCTTTGAGGGAAGAAGTATCCAAACCACCAGCAAGATTAGCACACTGACAGCACAAGACATGGAAGCAATCTGTGCAAGTGCTCAGGCCCAGGAGCACCCAATAGGCAAAATGGAAGAGAAGTCAACACCCTTTCAGCATGTCCACCAGCTGTAACCCAAAGCTTGAGACTTTTGTTATTCTATTTGAACCGCAAAACAGCTTTAGAGGGCACATGATTACTTGAAGCAACGCAACATTCTCAACCTCCTGACGTATCTCCCGAAAGTAATAAAAAAAAATTCTGATCTATACAAATATAATTTTTCTTTCTGCACAGATAGGAGAGATACGAAAAGTCACAACAATGATATTAAAATACAAGGATGAGTTCAACAGCATTACGATACAAAAATCAACATTTGTCGAGTAGGGCATTCTAATTTGGCATCAGGAGCCTGATTGTTATCCAACAATATGCCTACAGCAACCACAAAAAAAAAAAAAAATCAAACCCCCATGAAAATGCGTAGACCTTTGGGGGAAGATCCATCACCCACCTCAATAATTTACTTATTGTCTTTGATAAATGAAATCTGCAAATACAAGAAGAGCAAGCAGCAATAAACCGACAAAAGAAGATAGGGATTTTGCTGCAGCAGAAAATCAAGGAAACAATCCGCACAATGATAAATTTAAAGAAGACTTTAAGCCCTGCATTAAAAAAAAAAATTGCATAAGACACAAATGACTCAAAAGCAAAAAAATAATATTGAAAGCTGTGAACTAAGAACTTCAGAACAGCATGATATTGAACGGACACATTCCTCATCCACTCTCCAACAGCATCAAAAGGATGATTTGGAAAAAGTAAAAAAGTATTGACCTTTGAACAAGACTTTCCACATGAACACAAGCACCAAAATGTCAAAATAGGAAGGAAGAGACAGCTCAACCTTAAACAGAAAGAGTGAAGTTAACCTCCTGTAACTATGTTCATCGCAAAGTATGAGGCTTTACAGGGCATCCCTATAATTAAACACAAGAAAACTACAGAAATTAGTGCAAAAAACCTCAATCAAAATACGCCAGCACTACCCTCAGTCCTCATTAGTCCATCAAATAACACTAGCTAAATCTGGAGAAGAGCCCTCTCTTCATCCTCTACACATGGATAGGCCTCACTTGTACAAGTCTAAAAGCTCTTTGAGGGAAGAAGTTTCCCAAACCACCAGCAAGATTAGCACACTGACAGCAAAAGACAGGGAAGCAATATGTGCGAGCACTCAGGCCCAGGAGCACCCAATAGGCGAAATGGAAGAAAAATCAACACCCTTTCAGCAAGTCCACCAGCTGTAACCCAAAGCTTGAGACTTTTGTTATTCTATTAGAACCGCATTAGAAAATTAGAGGTCACATGATTACTTGAACCAAGGCTTCATTCTCAACCTCCTTACGTATCTCCCAGTTTTCCCAAAGAATTTCTCTGAACAATCAATAAAAATATAGCTTTATTTCTGCACAGAAAAATCAAAACAATGGTATTAAAATACAAAGATGAGTTTGTTTGCATTATGGTATGAAAATCAACATTTGCCAAGTGGGGCAACCTGATTTCGCGCCTCGAGCCTGATCGCTATCCAACAATCTGCCTAGAGTGCACCACAAAAAAAAAAAAAAACATCAAAGCCCCATGAAAATGCCTAGATCTTTGGGGGAAGATCCATCACCCACCGCAACAATGGACTTATTGCCTTTGGCAAATGAATCTGCAAATACAACAAGCAGCAATAAACAGACAAAAGAAAATACGGATTTTGCTGCAGAAAGAAATCAAGGAAACCAGCCACACAATGCTAAATTAAAAAAAGACTTTGAGCCCAGCATTTAAAAAAAAAAAAGAATTGAATAAGAAAGAAATGACGCAAAAGCAAAGAAATGCAATTTTTGTATGAAATCAAACCGCATTAAGCCAAATACAAAATGTTATTCCCTCCCTTCCATAAGAAGAAGCTTAGCCACAACCCCCTTTATATGCTAATCTCATTGAAAGCTGTGATCTAACAGCTTCAGTGGAGGATGTTATTGAACAAACACATTCCTCATCCAATCTCCAGTAGCATCTCCTGGATGATTTGGAAAAAATAAAAAATACTGATATTTGAACAAGACTTTCCTTAAGAACACCAACAAAAGAACTCAAAATAGGAAGGAAGAGACAACTCAACCTTAAAAAAAGAGTGAGGTGGACCTCCTGTAACTATGTCCATCGCAAATTATGAGGCTCCGAGGGTCACCCTATTATAAAGCACAGGAAAGCGACAGAAATTACTGCAAACAACCTTCATCAAAATACGCCAGCACTACCCTCAGTCCTCAACAGTCCATCAAATAATGCCAGCTAAAGCCGGAGAAGAGCCCATTCTTCATCCTTCACATATGGAATGGCGTAAGTTGTAGAAGTCTCTGAGCTCTTGTGGGAAGCACTATCCCAAACCACCAGCAAGATTAGCACACTGACAGCATAAGACAGGGAAGCAATCTGTGCGAGCGCTCAGGCCCAGGAGCATCTAATAGGCGAAATGGAAGAAAAATCAACACCCTTTAATCACGTCCACCAGCTGTAACCCAGAAGTGAGACTTTTGTTATTCTATTAGAACTGCAATACAACTTTATAGGGCACATGATTACTTGAACAAAAAGGCCACATTCTCAAACTCCTGACGTATCTCTGGAATGTCCCAAAAATGTTTTCTGAACAATCAATAAATATACAGCTTTTCTTTCTGCACAGAAAGGAGAGAGTAGCAAAATCAAAACAATGGTATTAAAATACAAAGATGAGTCTGATTGCATTATGATATAAAAATCAACATTTGCCAAGTGGGGTATTCTAATTTTGTGCCTGGAACCTGGTCGCTATCCAAAAATATACCTACAGTGCAGCACAAAAAAAAAAAAAAATCAAAACTCCATGAAAATGGCTGGACCTTTGGGGGAACATACATCTCCCACCTCAACAATGGACTTTAGTGCCTTTGGCAAATGAGTCTGCAAATACAATGACAGCAAACAGATATAAACAGACTAAAGAAGATGGGTTTTTGCTGCAGCAGAAAATCAAGGAAAACAGCCAGACTATGATATATTAAGAGAAGACATTAAACCCTGCATTTAAAAAAAGAATTGTGTAAGACACAAATGGCTGAAAAGCAAAAAAAAGCAAATTTGATAGCAAATTAAACTGCAACCAGCTTTAAGGCAGAAACGAAATGCTCGTCCCTCCCTTCTATAGGAAATAAAAATTAGAAACAGAGCCACAGCCCCCTTCATATAATAATCACGTTGAAAGCTGTGATCTGAGAACTTCAGAAGAGCATGATATTGAACAGAGACATTCCTCATCCTCATCCAAGCTCCAACAGCAACTAAAGGATGATTTAGAAAAAGTAAAAAAAGTATTGCCATTTGAAGAAGACTTTCCACCTGAACACAAGAAACAAGACCCCAACATAGGAAGGAAGAGACAACTCAACCTTAAATAAAAAGAGTAAAGTGGACCTCCTGTAACAATGTTCATCGCAAACTATGAGGCTTCGCAGGGCATCCGTATTATAAACCACAAGAAAACTACATCAAAAAACCTTCATCAAAATACACCAGCACTACCCTCAGTCCTCATGAGTCCATCAAATAGCGTCAGCTAAATCTGCAGAAGAGCCCTCTCTTTATCCCCTGCATATGGATAGGCCTAACTTGTGCAAGTCTGAAAGCTCTTAAAGGGAAGGAGTATCCCAAACCACCAGCAAGATTTGCACACTGACAGCAGAAGACAGGGACGCAATCTGTGGAAGCACTCAGGCCCAGGAGCACCCAACAGGCAAAATGGAAGAAAGATCAACACCCTTTCAGCAAGTCCACCAGCTGTAACCAAGAACTTGAGACTTTTGGTATTCTATTAGAACCACAATACTTCTTTAGAGGGCACATGATTACTTGAAATAATGCAACATTCTCAAACTCCCAACGTATTGCCCGAATGTCCAAAAAATGTTTTCTGAACAATCAATAAAAATACAGCGCCTGGAGCCTGATCACTATCCAACAATATGCCTACAGTGCACCACAAAAAATATATATAAAATCCCCATGAAATGCCTGGACCTTTGGGGGAAGATCCATCATCCACCTCAACAATGCCTTTGGCAAATGAGTTTGCAATTGACTATCTGAACTCTTCTACATAGAGTGAGCGTCGGCGCAATGATGTACATGGAACAACAGGAGAACATTTGGACTTTTAAAAAGTATAGTCTGATGTCTCCATTAGTTTTGGGATTTCCTACAATATTCTCCAGAAATTGGACATAAAATTGTATTGTAGCAACATGTGCAATTCTACACAATATAGCGACTCAAAAAGGATTGGAAGTTAGAATGTTTGAGAGAGTCTGATGAGGAGGACGAAGAGCCATCAGCACCTCAACAACATGATGATTCAAGAACAGCAGAAGGCCGTGTATGCCGTGCTAATGCAACTAATAATTATTTTACAGGGTAAGTTATAAATGTACATAATGATTTTAGCATAATTATACAAATGCTTTGTGGTTGGTAAGACATATTTTCGCTTTATTTCCAGGTATGGTAATGTATTAAGCAAAGTAATGTAACATTACTCCATGTCATAAAATTTAAAATATAAGGTACAAAAGGTATAACATGTGTGTTACACAATAATATAAAATAAAAGTTATAAAAGCTACAACATGTGTGTTGCTAACCTAAACACACCAAAAATAACAAATGACAAATAAAATTTCTTTGTTTTGCGTTTGCCACGAGCAGATGTTGTATCTCCTACATTCTCCCCAAAGCACTATAAAGAATCATGCTATCTGTGGCAAACATGCTGACACTGGACTGATCCTCATTTTCGGCAGCTACTACTTGTGTGCCACTTGCAATCTGTAATCTTTGCACTCTTTCTACAACATTTGTATTTTGATGAGGCCTCAAGCTACTTCCCTGCGGTAGTGGCCCATTTCAACTTGTAGGCTGACAGTACGCCATGACAATGTGGATGTGGCATGTAGAAGGCGATTAATTGACCTATTTAAGGCATCAATACGTACGAGTGTTGATGTTTCCTGCGCTTTTGACTCATAATATCAGTGCTTAATTTGAGCTGGTGGTTTCCGCTGCTTGGCCCCGGCATGCAATTGTCAACATCAGCGCTTATCAAAGTCAATCAATCAATCAGGGTATTGTAAAGCGCGGTACTCACCAGTGAGGGTCTCAGGGCGCTGGGGGGTCAGCAGTTCTGTTTAGCCGAAGAGCCAGGTCTTGAGTGCCTTCCTGAAGGTGTTCAGGGAGGGGGCGCGTCTGATCGGGAACTCGTTCCAGGTCTTGGCCGCGATGTGGGAGAAGGCTCTTCCCCCAGATTTGAGTCTGTGGATGTGACGGGTTTCGGTGAGGGCGAGGTTGGTGGATCTGAGGTTCCTTTTGGGTACGTGGAAGTTGATTCTGTCGTTGAGGTATTGGGGGCCGGTGTTGTGTAGGCATTTGTAGGCGTGGGTGAGTACCTTGAAAGAGATTCTCTTCTCGACGGGGAGCAAGTGAAGATTCAGTAGGTGTTGGCGGATGTGCTCGTGTCAAGGGATCCCCAGGACGAGTCTGGCGGCAGTGTTCAGTATCGTCTGGAGCTTGCGGGTTAGAGACTTGTTCATGCCGGCGTAGAGGGTGTTTCCGTAGTCCAGCCTGCTGGTAATGAGTGCCTGGGTAACTGTCTTCCTTGTCTCGGTGGGGATCCATTTGAAGGTCTTACGAAGGATGCGGAGGGTGTTGAAGCAGCTTGAGGCGACGGCGTTGACCTGTCGGTTCATGGAGAGGGAGGAGTCGAGAATGATGCCGAGATTCCAGGCGTGGTCCGTGGGGTTTGGGGGGCTGCCGAGGGCGGTGGGCCATGAGATGTTGTTCCATGCCGATGGGGTGGTCCAGAGGACGAGGACTTCTGTCTTCTCTGAGTTGAGCTTTGGGCAGCTGTTGCTCATCCAGGCTGCGACGTTCTGCATTCCTTCCTGGAAGTTGAGTCTGGTGGTGGTAGGGTCCTTGGTGAGGGAGAGGATGAGCTGGGTGTCGTCGCGTAGGATACTATGCTGAGGCCGTGCTGACGGTCGATGGCGGCGAGGGGGGCCATGTAGATGTTGAAGAGGGTTGGGCCGAGCGATGGTCCCTGGGGCACTCTGCAGTTGATTTCCGTGGGTTCGGAGAGGAAGGGTGGCAGTCTGATCCTTTGGCTTCTGCCGGTGAGGAACGATCGGATCCAGTCAAGGGCAGTTCTTTGTATGCCTGCGTCGTGAAGTCTGGTGGCGAGTGTGCGGTGGGAGACGGTGTCGAAAGCTGCTGATAGGTTGAGTAGGATCAGGGATGCGATGTGGCCTTGGTCAAGGAGGGTGCAGATGTCGTCTGTGGCGGCGAGTAGGGCGGTCTCGGTGCTGTGGTTGCTGCGAAATCCGGATTGCGAAGGGTCGAGGATGGTGTTGTCGTCGATGAACCTTGTCAGTTCTGCGTTTACGGTTTTCTCCGCGACTTTCGCAGCGAAGGGGAGGAGCGAGATGGGGCGGTAGTTCTTGAGGTCCGTCGGATCTGCTGAAGGCTTCTTGAGCAGGGGCCTGACTTCTGCGCGTTTAAAGTCGTCGGGGAAGATGCCGGTCTCGAAGGTGGTGTTGATTATGCGTCGTAGTTCTGGTGCTACGGAAGTGGCGGCTCTGTGGTAGATGTGTGGTGGGCAGGGATCTGTGGGGGCTCCCGAGTGGATGCCTTTCATGTTCGAGGTGGTGTCTTCGGTGGTGACCGGTGACCAGGAGGAGATGGTGGGCTGGCTGGCGTTGCCGGATGGCGGGCTGGTTGCGGAGTCAGGTGCGTGGTCGTTGAAATTGTAGTAGGTTTTTGATCTTCGGGTGGAAGTAGGATCCGAGCTTGTCGCAGAGGTCCTGCAAAGGGGTGATGTCCGTTGCTTCGCTGGGGGGTTAGGTGAATTCCTGGATGACGTTGAAAAGTTCCTTAGAGTTGCTGGAGTTGGTGCTGATTTTGTTGTGGATGAAGGTCCTTTTGGTGGTTCTGATGTGTTGGTGGTATTCCGTCATGGCATTCTTGCAGGTGGTGTAGTTTTCTGGTGTCTTGTTGTTTCTCCAGTTCTTCTCCAGGCGTCTGCATGTGTGCCTGGCTTCTTGTAGGTCTGTGGTAAACCAGGCGGGTTTCTTGGGACGTTGTCTGTCGGCGTTGCGTAGAGGGGCGAGTTTGTTTGCGCAGTTGGTGATCCAAGTGTGGACATCCCTGGCTGCAGGGTTGGCGTCGGTTGCAGAGGTGGGGGTGTTGTGGTTGAGGGTGGAGTTGAGCTGTTCCTCAGTGACTCTGCTCCACTTCCTTTGCGGGGGCGCGGAGCGGGTTTGGGTGGCTTGGGTTTGTCGACGCTGAAGTGTACGCAGTGGTGGTCTGTCCACGGGGGTTGCGTGGTGTGGCTGAAGTGGATGCTGTTTCCTCCTGCCAAGATGGGGTCGAGGGTGTGTCCTGCCTTGTGCGTCGGTGTGGTGACGAGTTGTTTCAGTCTGATGTTGGTGAGGTTGTCTCATAGGGTGATGGAGTTGGGGTCGCTGGGGTTGTCAAGGTGAAATTTCAGGTCACCGATGAGTATGCAGTCCATGGAGGCGATGGCGTGGGGTGCGATGAGGTCGGTGATGGAGTCGGCGAAGAGGGCCCGGGGCCAGGGGGTCTGTAGACGAGGGTGCCGCGGAGTGTGGAGTTGGGGCTGGTCTGGACCTGGAAGTGCGGGTGTTCGGCGGCAGGGAAGGTTTCGCTGGAGGTGGTGAGGCGGAGGGAGTTTTTGTGCGTGATGGCGAGGCCTCCTCCTGGGTGGTTGGGGCGGTCCTTCCTCTGGATCTTGTAACCGTCCGGGATGGCGATGGCGACGTCGTCGGCGGCGGGGGAGGCATTGGTCAAGGTTTCCGTGAAGAAGGCGACGTCAGGTGAGAGTGAGTCTAAGAGGTTCCAGATCTCCACTGTGTGTCTGTGCATGGAGCACACGTTGAGGAGGATGCATCTAGGGGCGTCGGCGGTGTTGGAGGCCAGGGCGGTGGTGAAGGTCTGGCAGTAGTGGCGGCAGGAGAACTGGCCGTGGGTTGTGTTCGGCGTGGCCTGTTGGCAGTTGTTCTTTCTTCCGGGCTTGAGAGCGAGGAGGGCGGCTGAGTTGTAGAGGTGGATGGTGGGATATCCAGGGGCCCTGGCGCTGGTCACGGTCGGGTCGTGGACGGGCGCAGACGGGCTTGCCTTTGGTGTGCCTTCGGCGCGCCAGCGGCGTGACTGCACAGTGCCCGCCATTAAATAGGGAAGGGGGGAGAGACGTGCAGCTGGAAGGCGGGAGCGGGGACCGTCTGGGGGGAGGGGCCGCAGAGGCAGCAGCGGCGGGAAAACGGAGGCTGAGGAACTGGGGAAAGTTAAACTAAGCGCAGTAATGAGACAAAAAGCAAATAAAATTAAATGCAAATTAAAATCCTACTTTGGCTATGGAGCAGCAGGCGAAGGACAGAGGAGTGGGCTGAAGGCAGGCTGGATCCCGGCGGAGGTGGGAAGCAGCAAGGACGAGCACCAGCGGCAGACAGCAGCCTCGAACCTTCCAGGTGGAGGTCAGAGGTCTAGCACAGCACAGCGGAGCTGCTGGGGAGAGAGCCGGCCTAGACCAGAGGTCAGAGGTCTTGCTCCCGCTCCCCCGCAGCGGCCGCCATTAAATAGGGAAGGGGGGAGAGACATGCAGCTGGGAGGTGGGAGCAGGGACCATCCGGGGGAGGGGCCGCAGGGGCAGCAGTGGCGGGAAAACGGAGGCTGAGGAACTGGGAAAAGTTAAACTAAGCGCAGTAATGAGACAAAAAGCAAATAAAATTAAATGCAAATTAAAATCCTTCTATGGCTATGGAGCAGCAGGCGAAGGACAGAGGAGTGGGCAGATGGCAGGCTGGATCCCGGCAGAGGTGGGCAGCAGCACGGACAAGCACCAGCGGCAGACAGCAGCCTCGAACCTCCCAGGTGGAGGTCAGAGGTCTAGCACAGCACAGCGGAGCTGCTGGGGAGAGAGCCTGCCTAGACCAGAGGTCTGAAGTCTGCCACATGGTGGTGCTGCTAGTATAATTTACAGATGAGCACAGGAACAGTAGTTTATTAACTGAATTATACATTAAGAAATAGTAATACCTGCTGCCTAAGCCGTTCATATGGCTTTGGCGGACTGGAATAGTCCAAATTGTCACACTTGTAGGGGTGTGATGGTTACTAGTTGTGTTGGTACTGTCACTTGCTGCGCTGACATGGGCAATGGGTGATGCAAGATTCAGTGGCCTCCTGACAAGGGCCCGGTACTTATTGTTTTACAAATTAAACACTGCATAATATTCTGATTTAATTCAATACATAGAGCCTTCATTGTATTTGTCAAACTATCTAGATTTTCATTCATGAATATCTGGTTCCAAGCAAGGGTATGTCAAATATTTTGAAAACCAAATATAATGCTTTTCTCCATGTTTGTCTTTTGTTGCAGTTGCTGAACCTTAAGCATTGATGCCTTCAAACCTCCAAAGAGTTGCACATTTTCGTCACTATTAGCAGTTCCCAGAATTTGTTGGGATTGTGTGTTGGCGAAACACCAAGTGCGAGCTCCACATCTTCCTCGCAGTTGTCTTAACCTCCCTACAAGTTCCTGGGTGACACTCTGTGTGTCTCTTCCACACCCTCTTGTACTAAATGTGTATGTTCTGTGACTCTGTGATTCATGTATGCCGCTTAGGGTGATGTGTCCTGGCTATGAAGATTAATTGGCCCATCAAAGTGCATGTGACATTCCTCATGCCACTCCTTCTGACACATCACTTCCATGAGCATGGATAACTGTTAGAAAAATTGAATCATGATTAATAAATTTGTTGAACTCAATCTCAAGTTAATGCGTTTTCACTACATTTACTATGATGCACTATGAAAATTCACTGCTTTTTTTAATGTACACTAATATACTAATTCCATTCCCACAAGAATTTAAAAGGTTGTATAGTGTATAAGTGTTTTGACAAAGCCTAACCACATATATTTTTGTATGTAAAAATGCTATATTTTACTTACCTTGAGAGGTTCTGAGAATATCAGCTGTATCAATTGTACTGAATCCAGTGACTGATTCTGATTTCAGAGTAGTTTTTACCAGTTCTTCTATTGCAGTTGGTTTGGGACAGTGGGGGACCTCCTCCAGTGGCTCTAGCCTCAATTAGACAGTTTTCAACTTTTTCTTTTGTCTGTGATCTGAGATCTTGCCATCGTTTTGTGATTTCCCTCGATGGATCTCTGCATCACACCCACAGAGTTGATTTTTTTCCTGTATTGCTTTCCATATTTAATTATTTTGTGATTGATTTGAGTGCCGCATTCGACACTGTAAATCATGGTATTCTACTGGATAGACTTAAGGAGGTGGGAGTTGCAGGTAAAGCACTCTCCTGGCTTGAGTCCTTCTTAACAGATAGAACATTCCAGGTATTTGAAGGTGGGCATACATCAAGAAAGATCCCTCTAACCTGCGGGGTCCCACAGGGCTCATCGTTGAGCCCTACCCTTTTCAACGTGTATTTGAGACCCCTGGCCGAGATAGTCATTCCGTTTGGGGTCCAGATAGTGACCTACGCAGATGACACTCAGCTAGTAGTAGCCCTCAACCACCCCAAGAAGAGTGTAGTTGACCTTGAATCGTGCCTGGGAAAGGTGGCCACCTGGATGGACCAATCATACCTTAACCTTAACGGGGAGAAGACGGAGCTAATGATCCTTAGCAATGTCATGAGGATCCCTCCAAAACTGACCTGGTCGAACTGCCTGGGTCCAGCCCCAAAACCCAAAGAAAAGATCAAAAGCCTAGGAATCTGGCTAGACAGGTCACTAAAACTAGACCACCAAGCAGTCCAAGTAGCAGCTATATGCTCCGGAATATTAAGACAATTAAGGAAAATATTGCCTCTGCTCCCGGAAACAGCACGCAGAATCATGGTACAAGCATTGATACTGCCTCGGCTGGACTACTGTAACTCACTATACCTGGGCACCCCGAAGACCACCACAAGTAAACTTTAGGTGGTGGAGAACTGCGCAGCCAGACTGCTACACAACACCCCTAGAAAACACTCAGCCAAACCAGCACTGAAAGCATTGCACTGGCTACCCATCTCAGAACGTATAATGTTCAAGTCACTCTGCATTGCGCACAAAACCCTCTGGGGCACAGGTCCTAAAATTAACCACTCGCTAATGTCCTTTCATCGACCATCTCGCAGCCTGAGATCGGCCAACCTATTTCAAGTGAAGGTTCCTAAAATCACTAGAACACGGTCGGGCGGGCGTATGTTTTCATACAATGCATCCATTCTCTGGATACACTCCCGATCCAGCTCAGATCAACAACCCAGCATCTGACGTTCAGGAAGCAATTAAAAACATGGCTCTTCCAGAAATTGCAGTAAGACTGGAACCATCTTGTGGTCGCGCATAGCGCTGGGATGCCTAAGGGTAGCCATGCGCTCTATCAAGAATGAATTATTATTAATAATAAGAAACTGTGAGGGATGATTTCCCAAAAGGGTTTGTCATGTTGCCCAACTCACTCCTCTGTCAATATTTCCAGCTCTTTTTCTGAAAATGTTATTTTGCGTTTCCAGCATCCTTCTCTGTGTCCTTTCTTGACATTTGATGTCTTTATGGGTGGATGCCACACACACACACACAGGTATGTATTTGTTGTTTGGATACTGTTCACAATCTCTAGCATGCACACTCTGCTATTTCCAATTGAGCAACACTTCCTGGTTGTGAGGTCCTCAGGCTATGCCAAAATATGACGCCCGCTAATTCTGACCGGATTCACGATTTACAAAATTGCAGAGTGCGATTATCTAAATAGTGCACCGAACAAGTACTTATTCTCAGGTTTAGATGTGACTACTATCGTGCATTCTGAATAGCGATTTCCTAATTGTGAGGCTCTATTGGTCGTAATTAGAAAATCGCTAATCAGATGCTTCATAAATCTGGCCCAATATTTCTAGAGCATTCTCAACTAAACCCTCTGGAGACCAGCAAAACTAATAAAACCTCCATCAGTACCCCTGCTGCAGCATCCCCAAAGAACATTTTTATACATTTCTGGCCCCATGATACACTGTGACATGGAGCCACTCAAACGGTCATGATAAATTGAAAAGCCACTAGGACGAAATGTAACTTTCCCCCAAAACAGCTAAAAAGATCTCTATACTCTCTATTTAGTTTTATTTAGCTTATACAGACGCTACAAGGCATTGGCTCTCCTTACATAGTCCATCAAAAACTTGGTCACAACAACAATGCCCCTTGGCGCCCCAAAAGCCAGGATCCCCAGCCCTCGAGCTATGAGATGGCAACCAACAAAACCACCCAAACTGTAAATGAATATGAGCAAAACGGTCCAAGCAGACTTAAATAGTATGGTGCTAACGAAACAGCCCCTGTCACTCAACCAGACCACAGAGCCCATTGCTTATCAAATAACAGACAAAGATCAACTTGAATCAAGTGCATTAGATTTTTCACAAACCTCAGAAGAAATCATCTCCCCAGAAGAGGACCAAATTCAAAATAACTCAACAAATCGGTAAGAACTATCAGCTGAATTGAACGGAATGATCTCAGCTCTTTTGCGACAAACACACATCTTTGAAAATTTATTAAGTGCTGTATTAAAGGCAGAATGTTCTTTTCAATGATCGATATTAAACTACAAAATCTGAACTTCTTAATAATTGAGGCACAAGATTAGGTTGACCAGTGCCCACAGGCATGTCCCTCCTGCTTCCCAATAATTAATTAATGTTAACGGCTATTTACCCAGCCACCAGGTAAATAATGATTTCCTTCTGCTATTTCCTCAGCCTCTGGCTAAATAGTAGAAATTATTTACTATTTTGCCGGCAGCCTTGAAAATAGTAAAGACACTTCACTATTGACCCAGCCGCTGGCTAAATAATAGTCTGACTGTTTGGCAGACGGCTGTGTAAATAGCAGAGAAACTTCACCATTTATCCCGCCGCGTGCTAAACAGTTGAGATTCTAAACTGTTTGGCTCATGGCCGTGCAAATAGCAGACAATTTTCACAACTTACCCGGCAACTGGTTAAATAGTAGAGACTCTATAGTAACTTGCCAGTGGCCATACAAATAGCAGGAAAATCTAAATATTTACATGACAGCTGGCTAAATTGTAGAGATTTTGCACTGTCCTGCTGGCACCATGCAATTAGCAGTAAAACTTCACTATTTACTCACCCGCTGGCTAAACACTAGAGATTCTGCACTCTGTGGCTAGCGGACTTGCACATAGCAGAAAACTTCACTATTTACCCAGCTGCTGGTTAAATAGAGATTCTGAACTGGGCAGCTGTGCAAACAGCAGGAAAACTTAAATATTTACCGAGCTGCTGGCTGAAAAGTAAAGATTATGTGCTGTTCGACTGGCAGCCATGAAAATAGAAGAAAAGCTTCACTATTTACTGAGCCGCTGGCTAAACAGTACCAATTCTGCACTGTTTGTCCAGCAGCTGTGCAAATAGCAGAAAGACTGCACTATTTGTCTGGTCGCTGTCTAAATAGTAGAAATACTGCACTATTTGGCCGGCAGTTTTTGGAAAACTTCTTCCTCCCTGAGGCTTCCAACATCCGTCCTAAAGGGACACTTCCCATTTTTCAAATTATTTATCACCCCAACTAGGAGTCGTTAGCTCATCAATGGTTTGCAACAACATTTGCAATTATAAATAAATTCCTTTCTGAGTTGGAAAAGAGAGGGAGGCAACCCCTTTCATGAACACTCCTATTTGCAATTCAGAAATGATCACAAAACTCTTTTTACTAGTCTAAAGAAATTTCCAACTCATAAAACGGGTTTTGAGCGTAATGATAAATATTTTTGTGGTCACAAACCGTGTGATTTTGCGACATGTAACCTTAGTGCTAAAACTGGCCGAGATGCAGGTACTAACTTTTAAGTCTAAACGTCCTAAATGTTTGAATGTTTCCAAGTAATTTTGACAGACATGGCACAGAATGCCACTCCATTACACCGAGGGCCAAGACATGGCAACTTGAGAGGCCCTTTATAGAGCTGTCTAGTGTGCCAAAAATGCTCTTACTTCTTTACATTTACCTGCAGATGCGACTAGCAAGGAAGATGATTAGAAAATTTGCAAGACTAGTTAAAGCTGTTTACTCTTCTAAAGCTATATACTCGCTCTCACTCACAAAGCCCTGGGAATGTACAAGAGCCAGTTTATAGGTTTAACAAAAGACACCACGTTATGAGAACATCTCTTTTTCTGCAGCAAATCTGTACATTCTGGAATCCTTAATTCTGGTTCAGTTCAAGAAAGCAAATCAGACTAAAACACCTGAAAACAATTATTTGTGAAAGTAAAAACCAGAAATGGAAAAGTGGTATCGCAGTAACATCGGGTCATCTAATATTTAGGGTGATTTTATCAAAATAGAACCAATTGCATAGGGCTCCTTATGAGGTGACCGACATTGTATATATAAGAGGCTTCATTCCAATCTCATTATAGAAGTAAAAAAATTATGGGCCTGATTCAGAGCTTCGAGGACAGAGTTAACCCAGTCAGAATGGAGGAGGCAGTACTTCCAACATCCTGAGAGACCTACGCCCACAAAAATTTAGAGTTGTCCCCTCGCCCTGTGGACAGCTCTTTACATTGACAGGAACTGTTGTCAGGGCAGTTCCGGTCTATGCACGAAATATTTGAAGGGCAGTACAGTCAGATATGATGGCCGGCTAGCAAACATTTTGTTTTTGTTGGAAAGTAGTTTATTAGTAGTGATAAGTAGTAACTTACCACTAGTAATAAGGCCACAAACAAAATAACAGGTTCAGTTACGGTCTCAATAAATGAATCCCTTGTTCAACCCTTGGTAGCTGGCAACGAGCAGGCAGGCTTAACATTTTTTAAGGAGACAGGTGTGTAAAGCATTTAAAAACACCAATACATTAAATGAGTAAGACACAACACACAATAAAAATCCAACACCAATTTATAAAAATAGATTGTATTTTTATGAAAAAATATTCTCCAAGACAACAAAAATCTAATGTTGGGAACTGGAGAAACCAATAGCGCCAAATTGGGACATCTGGTCGCTCTTGACAGGGTCAAAGTCAAATTTTGAGGCTGACCATGATGGAGCCCTGGTCGGATGAACTAAGTGGGACGCCTCAGTCAAAATTTCACCTTCTCACGTAGTCATTTTTATGGAGCTTTTTCTCTCGACGACGAGCGAGGGTCCTCTTCAGACCAGATTTGTGTCGATATCATCGGCTTGCTTTTCTGCGAGGCTCCAGTGAAATCCTGGAAGTCTGGAGCTTTCAGCGGGACGAATCTGAAATTCAGGCCGGGTCGCCAGCTTGACTCTCGGTATTGAGTCGGTAACCTTATGGAGCTTTTTACCAAAAAGTTCCTAAACTTCACCAAACTTCTGGATCTTCTTCCTTGAGGTTTCAAAGTGTCCACAACACCATTCCAGGGGTCTGGAATCTCTGAGATGGTCCTCGGGATGTTGGGACTACAATTCCCACAATGCATCTGGCCAAATCCTTAAATGTCCACTGGACGCACTCCAGGATAGAGATTTCTTGGTGGAGATGATGCAGGTTGGCTCTATTAACCTGTAGCTTGCAGGGAGTCCACTCCTTAATCCTTCTTGAAGCAAGGCGAAAACCTTAGGGCTGTAGTTCCAGAATGTGCAGCAGTTGCAGTCCTTCAGAGTGCAGACCTTTGTAGCGCAGATCAGGTTTCCAGCAGGGCAGTACTTTTTCACCTTGTAGTTTCAGCAGCAGATCTGAGTTGTCATGCAGCTCTTCCATATTTATGCAGTGTTCCTGGGCGTCAAGCGGGGGGCACTCCGACCATTGGAAGCAGGGTGCCACCCAGGTGTATGACCACTTCCTTCAATGTGTGGTATATTCTTGCCCCAGAAAGCACCATTCTTCCAAAATCCAAAATGGAGAAACTCTCTCCTTGGAGGTTAGATCAGGCTAAGCCAACCCATTCGCGTGGCTAAGATTCTCTAACACTCCTCTTCCCCTTAGCTAATCTAATTAAAGGGGCTTCTGTGTGGCTGGGGTTGCAGGATGTGGGGGTGAGCCTGTGCTGTCCTAAAGTGTCATTCTCCCTTTGAAGACTATTTTGGCTACCCCTCCCTCATCCTGCCTTTGGCTTCTGCACCTGCAGTTCTCCACCCACAGAAAATTATTTGTCTCTCTAGCAGGCCACTACACACCCCATTAAGACAGCTTGGCTCAGCCTGGAAGAGGCTAGCCAATCAGGAGAGGGTACCTGGAACACTGGATTTTAGCTTACAGAAAGAAAGTTTAATAACTTATTTTCTGTAATGGTTATTACAAATATAACAGTGGCAAGTTGTTAGATTTATCATAATTAACATGTTGTTACCTTGAATTATATTTTATCTCGCTCCTGTCAATATTTATACTTAAATAAAATATTCCCATGTTAGCCTTTTGAGCAATTTGCTACAATGGAGGAAAAATTAATTTGGCTGTTTTTCCCTCACCAGGGCTTAAAAATATATTTTATAATGTCCCTGTTTATAGTTAAATGACATCCTACCCCTGGGGCACCAATATGAGACTTTGATGGTGATTTATATGTAAAAATAAGGTAGATTACTACTTTGGAAGTACCTTTATTTCCAAAGTCGAATTTGCATATGATTGCATTGTCTTTAAAATGACAGCAGGCAACACAGCAGTGCACACTCCAGTGCAGGAAATCTACTGGGCTTCTAAACCTCCCTGCCCTATTATATACTAGGGACTTAAGGGTAGCTTGAATCCCCCTTGCCTTATTATATACTAGGGACTTACAGGGGTCTGTGATTGCCAATTGTAATGATACCTAACCACCATATACCGTTAATCAGAGCACAGGCCCTAAGTCTGGTTGATCAGAGCCCAGGGCACAGTCAGATTCAGAAAACCAGCGCCTCGTAGTCACATGGGGGGGACACTGCAAACAGATTGTGATTTCTCACACAACCGCCTCTCCCCAGCCAACAGCCCAGGAGACTCAGTCCTACCCTGGGAGAGGTTCCCTGGTCTGTCAGGTGAGGAAGAAAGTGCAGAAATCAGGCTGTACAATTGCAGGGCCTACTCTGCCTTACATCCTCCTTATACGGTCTCTTCCTCTGGGAACTTGACCCATCTCTTGAGTAACAGGACCCATTTTAAACTCAACCTTTATCTCAGCTGTTTTATTCTCTTCCTCGCTTTTCAGTTTGGCTATTCCTAACTTTGCTAGGGCAACACCTAGCTTACCCATTGAGGTTACCGAACACTTGAGCAACCCTACCATGACCCACAGGGTCAGGGGGCCTAACTTACTTTTAGCCATGGGGTCTGCCTACCATGCCAAGTACAGTACTGCCATGAAGGCCAGCATCAGCAGAGGTTACTGATAGCAGTCAGAATCCAGAACCACACCCTAAGCTCTCCACTGACAGGTGGCTGAGCTGTTTTATGGGCAGTTGTGGGTTCCTGGAACCTCTCGCTGTTTAGAGCGGAGGCTACCACATTCTGTGGCAGACACCCTTCTTCCACTTTCACTTCTTTCAGTGCAGGGGCAGCACCCTGCTGCTTGACAGCTGCCTGACTGCTCAGGCCATCCTTGCAGTCAGGTGAAGCCTCACCAGTGCCAACTTTGGCCCACTGGTACTCTCTTTAAGAGTGGCTTACCTTTTTTCTTCTTTTTCCCTTTCCTTTGGGAACCCTGTCTTCTAACTGTAGGGACTGGCTCCTCAGAAACTGTGAGGGTGGGGGGCGCCCTGGGCGACCGCCCCACTTGGGATTAGACCAACCACTGGGAGGTCGTTGCCCAGGAGACAATCAAAGAGGAGGTCTGCACTGACTACCACCTTATACCAGCAAAGGGTACCCTCCCATTCTAGGGGCACTATGGCTACAGGTTTGGTTGTGACCTCACCTGCAGCTCGCCTTGTCTCTCCTGACACAAAGATATCTGGGGACACTAACCTGTCACCTACTATAGTGTGACTGGCACATGTGTTTCACAGGCCAATGGCAGTGATCCCATCCACTCCCTCAGGGATCACCAGCTTACCATCTGGACCTGCCTCCCAACAAAATGCTAGGAGGATCTCCTCATCTGAGGAGTCCCCCTCTATGGCTAAACTGGACAGCCCGGTGCTAACTACCTTCTTGGAAGCACTTATAGCAGAGCATGAGTCACAACAGGCCAGCACCTTACGGCAACCACCAACAAATGACCCAGTGCAATGGCGAGCCTACTTAACCACCATAGAAGCAAAATTAGGCCCCAGCACCCCAGCCGGAACTTAGAACGTCTCAAGGTTTCAGACTCCCTAGACAGCGCATTATACATACTAATATATGATACTGTTACCCGCCCACTATATGCATGACACCAGATAAGTAATTGGCGATAATAATGTGTCTACCGACAGGAAGGGCGGGATCTCCCCCTTGGGGCCATCTCAAATATATATTCACTTACAAAAATCTGCATACCTGCGACTATGATAAATGACAGAATAGATTGTAGACACGGACGGACACCCTCGGACAGACATTTTTGTTATTGTTATTATCGTAATGATCAAAACATGAAACTGCGGAGTACAATTGTTAATGTCAAAATGTAATATATGATCTATATAGCTGTCTAGCACCCCAGAAACATTGCTGATAAACTTGTCAATGTAATCACACGCATTTTATTATTGCTATAATTTTCTTGTATAATTGCTGAAAATTAATAAAGATGATTTTTTTTAAAAAACAACCTTCTTGGAAAAGGCGGGGTTACCCCTGAAGTGACCTGACTGCTGACAGTCAAAGCACAACCTGGTATCCAAGTACTTCTTCAGCCTTGGGTCCCACTGCCTCTGCTTATCAGAGTGGGGTGGGATCTAACCTCCTCCTTTTTAGGATTCTGGGGTTCTGAGGGAGTCTCTGTGGTGGACTTACAACCTCCCTCCTCAAGTTTTTGTGGGCCTATCTCCCCCCCCCTTCTTGGAGTCTCCCCCCTGGTGCTGATTGTAAACCCGGGTTCTCGCCCACTCATCAGCTGTCTCTCCTAGTTCCCTAGGACTAGACAGCTTTGAGTCCACTTCTCTTTACACAATGAGTCAGGATGTGCTCCTTAAGAATTAAGTTATACAGCCCCTCATACACAGTTACTTGATTACCATCAATCCAGCCCTCTAGAGCCTTTACTGAGGTGTCCACAAAGCCGATCCAGCATTGGGTGCTGACTTTCTGGGTGTCCCTCAACTTCACCCTGTATACTGCTCTAGGGTCAGACTAAATTTCCTGACTAAACATTTTCCCATGTGTAGGTAGGATACTACCTCATCCCAAGTAGGGACAGGAGCCTATCCGTCCCATCTACTGCAATACATTCCTACAAGAGAGAACCCCAATACTTAGAGTAGACCCTTCTCATACTAAGGGCCCTTTCAAATGCAGTGAGCCATTGGCCTATGTCGCCCCCCTTTTCATGCTGCAGTGTTCTGGTCAGCACTCAGTGAAGTTTGGCCTCCATCAGCTGCTCTGTACAGGGGCCTGTGCAGAGATGCTGTGACTACTGCTGAAGATCCTAATTTTGACAAATACAGGATACGTGCAGGTAGACTAGTCGCCCTAGCTGCTCTTCCATAGAAGGGCGTAAAACCTTTGGAAATCCTGGATGGGTCCTTGCGGATGCAACCTCCCCACTTCACCAGTGGTGCAGGAGCATGGGCATGCCAGTGGTTGGCTCGGAGCTGCAGACAGTGTTCATCATCATACTCTTGGAGGAATACATAATCTCTGTTAACCATCCTGCTTCCCACATGACTGCATGGGTACGCCATGGTCAAGATGACTAGAAATAGGGGCGGCTGCCCCTTCCCTGGCACAAGAACTGCTCCTGTTTGCCGTATTGCATTATCAAATTCATATTCTTGCATGTGCAAAGTTAAGTTGTGTTATGTTATGTAATGTTAGGCTAAGTGAACAGCCAGGTCTTCAATTTCTAGGGGAATTCAAGAACTGAGCATGAGGCTCTGTTGTACAAGGGCAGATTGTTCCAGGCTTTAGGAGTGAGATAGGAGAAGGCACAACCTCAGGATCTGGCTCTGTGTATTCAGGAGGAGGGGGTGCAAGTACGAGTCTGGCTGAACAGAGATGTCTGGTAGGTTTATGCTGTTCTTGAGGTACATAAAGCCAATGCTTATTTGCAGATCAGGAGTCAGTGGAGCTCTTTGCAGTGCAAGGTGCTATGCATGCAGGGTGGTAGGTTGAGGGTGAGCCAGACCGCTGAGTTTTGTATGGTCTGAAGTCTTCTGGTCAGTTGATCGTTGATTCCAGCATAGATTGTGTTGCCGTAGTCCAGCTTGCTGGCGATGAGGGCTTGAGTGACACTTCTATAATTGTTGTTGTGGAGCCATTTGAAGCTTTTCTTCACCATTTCTGAGTGTGTGAAATCAGGAGCTGGAATGGCATTCACTTGGCCGTTCTTTGTGAGTTGGATGTCGATTATCATTCTGAGGTTTTTTGCATGGTGAACAGCATTTACCACGCATGCTAGACAACGCGGTCGTTACAACGACCGCGTTGTTACATCGCATACCTTTACAACGCAAGTCGGAACAACGACTTGCGTTAGGGGGCAGAAGGTGTTGGATTTAAAATCCAACACCTTCCCTACTGTTGCACAGACTGGAGTTGGAATAGTAAATTATACTATTCCAACATCCAGCGCCCCCTACAGCAAGTCGTTGTTCCGACTTGCGTTGTAAAGGTATGCGATGTAACAACGCGGTCGTTGTAACGACCGCGTTGTAATGGCATGCGTTGTAAACGCATGCGGACTAACGTGCCATATTCCTTTGCATGGATTGCCGGGAGGGGTGTGGGCCTGAGTTCGGCAGGCCACCAGGTGGAGTCCCAGAGTGAGGTGTCTTTGCCTAAAATTACTATTTGCTGCCAACTGTCCATTAATATTCCTGCACATGCAGAGTCCCAATATCATATATTCAATAATACTGCACAGGTAGGACCCAGCTGACTCCTATCACTTATTATTACTGCAGCAATGAATCATGCTACCACGTGTTCATTCATATTCAAGCATGACCAGAGACCTGCTGCTACCTATCCATTCACATTCCTGTATGTGATTGCCCTGCTGCCACATATCCATTCACATTACCACACATAGAAGTTTGCAGCTACATATTCAGTGATATTCCTGTATGTAAGATGCCCTGCTGCCAGCTATACATTCATATTCAAACATATGAGACCCTGCTGCTACCTATCCACGCATGTTTAAGCATGTCAGAGTCCTGATGCCTCCTATCCATTCATATTCCTGCATGCAAGAGCCCTGCTGTCACCTTTCCATTCATATTGCTGCATGCGAGAGCCCTGCTGCCACCTATTCATTCATATTCCTGCATGCAACAGCCCTGCTGCCACTGTGTCTTTTGCCACATTTTGAGCTGGAAAAATAAACCTTTTGTCAGGCATAAACCTTCCTTTTTAATACTTACAAGCCAATCCTGAGGTAGGTCCTAAAAGCTAATAGATTAGGGTGCATGGTATTTAAAAAGTTTGACAAGCGTATTTAACTTTTATTTGTCCTGACAGTGAAAAACTCCTAAAATTGTTTTTCACTGTTTTAAGGCCAATCTCTCCCATAGGCTAACACAGGGTTACCTTATTTCAATTAATGAGAGTTAACTTCAGATTGGGGAGCAGATAGAGAAATACTGTTTGCACTCAAATGAATTGTAATATAAAATCCCCTTTAATGGTAAAGTCGGATTATATATTAGAATTTTGAGAATGCCACCGTTAGAAAGATAACACAAGGTGATGATGGACGGAGCGCTGAAACTTTTCAGACACTCATCATCAGTCACAGATCTGGGTTGAATCCATCATCGTTCCTTAGCTCACTTCGCCACCCCAGTTCAGACCCAACCATAAGCAAATCAGTCTTGACCCTATTCCTCATGGGAACTGTCCAGCCCGAACTGCCAAGCTAAGTTTTTTCTTCTCCTTGTGTTTGCACGGTTAGAAAGTTGGCATTTTCCTGGGCAAAATTTCTGAGGCATTTCTAGGAGTTTCCAGCAGCCTGGGTCTGTTACTGGTTCTCCCATCCAGAATGTGTTTTGGGGCCAGGCAGTGAACAATGGGACCTGTGTGCAGCTGGGAGAGGGTCTTTTCAGCAGGATGGCTGGGGAGGAGCGGTACCCTGCCCCGATAACATTTCAAGGACCGTGCCCACAGCACACACATAGGAACCTGACAAGAGCCTGCCCTTGCCTTTGTTCCCCTAGATACTTTGGAGTCAGAACCAGGAGAAGAACTGACCAAAACCAATTTGGAGGGCTAGGCCAGGGAATTCCCACACAAAGACTGGCACCAGGTACAAAAAAGGGACCTTCAGAACAACTCATGAGAACACTCTTCGACCTGTGAAAATTCAGAGGAAGGGCTACCCTTCTGCCAGAAGCACTACCACAGTACCTAAAGGTCTGCCTGGCTGTCTGAAGAAGGAAGACTGGACCTTGTTGCCTTGATTCCAAGTTACCCCGAGTGGCTCAAAAGGTCAAAGCTTCCAGGGGCCTCACTGCAACTGCCCAGCTGACCAGCTGCAACTGGACCTGTCTGGACAGGTCTGAACCTTCCTGCTGGCCTCTGATAGAGTGGCTCCTAATCCCTAAGATGTGCCCTCAGATCCTAGACCCTTGGTTGGCATCTGAGAGACCTCCTCTTGAAGTAAAAGGTGAGAAACATAACTTTTGGGCTTGTCATGACCACGAACTGGCCAGCTCATGCCAAGACTCTCGCACTGCGACGATCGCCAACTTGAAGCTACAGTAAGACCTGCTCTTGCACTAAATATTAGGTACATACTAAATTGCTAATGTGGATGGAATTTTCTTAGATTTTGCTAAAAAAATTATATTTATACATTAAAATAATATATTGTAATTCTTAATTATTAAATGAACGTGTTATTTGATTGCTTAATCTGCTGTAACATTTTATTGTATTGCTTATAGGTTAAAAATAAGTATGTAAATGTAATTTTCATTTTTGTTATTCATTGAAATAGTTTAATATTTTTTCAATAAATAATAAAGTGTATTATTTTTTGCGGTACTTTACAATAGGGAAAACTCCACTCTTGTGGTGGAGATCTCTAAGAGTCTACACTAGGTGTGTGAGTAAATCTGCACATGTAAATATAACTTTTTGACTAGGACTCATCATCATTTACTTCTCAGGTTCTTATTCATGTAAATGATTATTGTATATTTTACCAAGCATATGCATCAAAGCGCTGCACAGATAACCAAATCTACTATGAAAAGGATACTAATGTGCAATGAGAGAACAAAGACAAAAATGAGTTATCTTGAGGTTATCGTCCAAGAAATTCTTACGAGAGGACATGATTTTTTAGAATAGAGTGAAAAGAGGGTAGCTTTGGAGTTACAAATGAGTAGCAGTTAAAATGATCAATACTTCAGGGCCTATCAAGAAGAATGATTGAAAGCGAAACTGGGCAAACATAGGAGGAAGTACAACCAATCAAAACTGCCAGACTGGTAAGGGAACTCAGATGGGAATGTTGAGAGAAAGACGGCGTATGACAGGGGTGGATGGTACAACCAGTAAAAACAAAAAGGGTAGGCTGAGTGAAGAGAAATATGTTGTTAATGAAGCAAACAAATAGCAAAAAATAGTTACATAGCTGAGATAAGATATAGAAGAAACCAAGGAAAGAGTGAGGATTTAGAATAAGTAAATCAAGATGAGGCTTATCGTTGCAAAGAATTTCAAGAACTGGGTGGGTTTTATGATACTGAGATCCCGTTAGGACATGTTTGCTCAACAGTAGTGGCGGCTGGCATCTACGGGGGTGTGTGCGCATGCAAAATAAAATAAATAATAAATAAAACTTACCAAACGCGACGTCCTCTGTTCCGGTTCTCTCCTTTCCACAGGAACTGGATGCAGCAACTCCCTTGACCAATCCTGGCACTGTTTTCATTCAGCATGAAAGCAGCGCCGTGATTGATGGAGCAGCCTCCCACAGTACTCCACAGCGCTCTGGAGGCCTGCACTCGATCTAACCCAGCTGTCTTAAAAAACAGCTTGGTTAGAGATGTTTAAAGTGTGCATGTGTGGCTAGCCGTTGCAAGACGGCCAGCCAAAAAGACATGCGTACTTTAAACAGTGCTTAGACAGTCCATCCTCCTCCCTGCTGCTGTCACTCAGCAGCAGCCCTGCCCCCATCCTGATGCTCTGTTCAGGACGGGGGTGAAAAATAAAATGGTAATAAATTAACATTTTATTTTTCATCTCTGGGGTTTTGGGGGATTTTAAGTGGGGCGCCGCTCCTCCGCTCCAACGGAGGAGCCATCCCTGCTCAACAGAAGAATTGCAAGAAGAAAATGGCGGTGAAGGCCACAAATGAAACCACTGTCATATGCTGTATTGGGCAACATGAGAAAAGAAGGGGGAAAGAAAGAGCCAGTCAGGAGTAGGACCATAATTACTCTTGCTTTCATGGCTCTGCCCACGCTCTTTTAGTGGCCATGTCTACTATTGAGCAGACAATAGCTGTAATGGGTGAGGTGGACTGAAGCCTGAATGTGGCATGGTTGAAGTCAGAGGTCACAGGCAGGCTGCTGTCTTCATGCCTGTGCCCCAGGTATTGTACAGCCACGAGGAAAATGATAGGTATGAGCCCTTTCCTATTTGTGAACTGTAATTGACAGAAACCTATTCAAACAAGCCTGTTCCACATTGAGAAGTTAGGAAACCAGACTTCTCCGTCAATTCCCCTCTATCATGGTCCTCCTAGTAATGGTTCTTTTTGGGCTGGTGTTCCTCATCCCACTGGCACTGGCTCTCTAAGTTCCCATGTTCTTATGTTGCTGGTCACCCTAGTTCATCTAGTACTTGTTAGGCTGGTTTAGGATCTCTCTGAGTTTGGCCCTCATTGACCTTCTGATCCTGTTTCAACTGGGGCTAGACTTCCTGGTCCCAATCTAGAGTGTTTAGGTACAGCTAGCTTAGGTCCTTTTCTGGTTGTGAAACTCCCAGGACTGGTCCATTTGCTTCTGGCCCCTGGTCCTCCTTGACCTGATCTTTGTGGTCTTGGCCTTCCTGTCTCTGGTCCCTCTTTCCATTGGTCTCCTGGGACTGGTCCTCTTTGGTCTGTCTACCTGGGTCTGCTACTCCGGGATCCTGCCATCCTCGTTCCTCTAGTCCTGGTTGGTGCTGTCAGTCCATCCTCATTATTATGGTCCAGGGCCTTGTGTTCCTTCTACCCCTGGTGCTTCTGTTCCTTTGTGTACTTGTCCACTGGGTACAGATCCCCACATTTTGCATCCTTTTGGCCCTCCTGATCCTTCTCACCCTGGTCTTGATACCCCTAGTCCTGTTTTTCCTTGTCCTGTTCATTATCATCTATTTGTTCCTGCATCCGTCTGGTATTGGTAACACTGGTCCTTGTAGATTAGGTCTCCCTGGCCCTGGTTTTTCTTGTTCTCGTGGCTCTGGCCCACCTCCTGGTCGATATTCGCCGCTCCTGCTTGGCATCATCCTCCTCCTACTGGTCCTACTCCTTCCTTCCCTACACCCCCACACAATGAAGTTAGACAGGTACAGCCTCCAATCATGTCACACAGATTTACTTATTTTTGGCTTAAAGATTTCTTTTGCTGAGACAGCACTGTCAATTACAGAAATATGGGCTCGGTAGAGACAGGACCTTGCCCACTAAAACACTGTTTAGCATATTACAAATCAAAACTACTCTTCAAAATGTTGTGCAGGTGGCTACAATGTCTGTGTGCTGAAGGGGCAACTCATGACATGGGGTCAATAGACATCTATGCCTAAAACCCACTCTGCTCGGTGAATACTATGAACAAGTGTGTTTATTCACGGGCAGCAGAGTGAACTCCTCTAGTGAATTAACCAGATACATTACTTACCTGTCTCCTGCTTTCACTTCCCCATTCTACAGACACCCCATTACTGTGCCTCACTCAATGCACCTCCTGCAAGTGTCCCAAGCACTGTGCCCGAAGCACCAATTGTCTACTGTACGTATGCTGCCTAGATAACACCTATCTGTCTGCATTCCCTGTTTGTTGGTGATCGTCAATTGCTGATGTGTTGCTAGGTGTGAAATACTGAGCAAGCACAACCCCCCACAAAAAGAAGCCTACATCTAGCAAACAGGGCCGGACTGGCCATAGCGGGCACCGGGCGTTTCCCCGGTAGGCCGCTAGGGTGGGGCCGGTTTTGGGCCCCTGGGGCCGTTTTTGTTACCGGGGGTCGGCAATATCGGCCCCCTGTAACAAAAACGGCCGAAACCGTCCCTCGCAAACTGCTCGGCTGCACTCCCCCTCACCCCAGGGGGGGCCGGCTGATCAGTTTGCCAGGGCCGGTTTCTGTTCCCAGTCCGGCCCTGCTAGCAAAAGGCCTTCTATATGCAGCTCAAAAGGAGCCCAGCCCTAAAAAATCATCAAAAGGAGGATCATGAACATTAAAAAACATTGTATTCTCATGAGTGAATAAAATATTTATGTAACTTACTTTAAAACCATACTCATTATTCTTTGCAGGCAGCTAAACAGTCCTAGACTGCAGTGAAAATATCTGTATGCCATATCCTGAAGGTCATTAAATAGAAGTTTAATTCCTACATTTCTTATTTCTTTTTTAACAACAAAATTTGTATTTGTTTTTATAGGTACATTATGGGCATAGCCCGACAAATACAATGTATATAATGCAACAGACACAGCGTACCTGAATTGAATTTTCGATATAAACTTGGCCTGGAGAACACCAGGCCAGGTAATTAACACACCACACCGAGCCCAGCTAGCAGTTTGTAATTGCATGATCCTACGATATGTCAAATGAGATTGATTAGAATTATCTGTCTCTGATGTACTACTGTATTGCATTGTGTCTCTTGAGGGCTTATGGTGGGTCCGTATCTGGCAGGGGGGGGGGCAAGGTAATCCCTCGACATGTCACCCAGCGGGACCAAATCTTCCTATGCTTCTGTGGGCATCCCCGTGCTTGAAAAACCACCATTTTGGCTTCCATACATTCATCTAAGGCCTTTTTCCAGTTTCCTAGCCCCGGTGGGGCGGACGCCTTCTACTTCTGGGCAATGTCCCTTTTGGCCAGGGTAAGGCCCAGGAATGGGAGGTGCTATTTGTAACGATTTCCTCCAATCTTGTCTGTGCTGTGGAGGAGCAATAGTCTGGGATCAAATGGAATGGTCCAGGCTAGCACCCTGCCCAGGCAGGACACTACCCTCTTCCAGAATGGTTGTATTACCTCACAGCTCCATACTGTATGGAGAAATTAACCCTCCTCTTTTGTACAGCGGAGGCACTGGGGAGACAGGATAACGCCCATCTTCCACAGTCTGGATCTTGTATAGTATATACGGTGGAGATATTTAAATTGTATGAGGCGGAGTCACGAAGAGACCGCCGTGTGTCGGGGGCTAGCTAGGGCATCGGTCCAGTCATCGTCAGTCAGGGTCGGCACGTCTATTTCCCAGGCAGCTCTGGTCTTGTGTAATGTAGTGCGTGTATGCGTGTTTAGAGTCTGATATATTTGCTTAATTTTATGCGCCCCTAGGTCCCCCATTAGTAATCGGCCTTCTAACGGGTGGAATTCTGGAAGGGACTTCAAGTGTCGAATGTGGGGATTGAGAGCGTGTCGCAGCTGTAGATAGCGGTAGAACTGGGACTTATGTAGGTGAAATTAAGTTTGTTGTTGCTGAAAGGATTTAAGGATGCAACCCTGCATAATATCGCCTAAGGTGGATATTCCAATGAGATCCCATTTACGGAAGCCCGCTAAGGTTGAGACGGAATGTATGTATGTTCCCTGCCAAAGGGGGGTCGTTTGCGTCAGTTTCCCCTTCCAACCCATGGTCTTCACTGTACGTCTCCATAGCTGTATGACGGTTCTGCTGGCCGGTGGGAGAGTATCTGGTTTAATCTGACTGTTTAGAAGTTTTTGCAGTGGGGTGTCCTTCATTGCCATCCTCTCTACTGTATAGGCCGTGTCTAACTGGGACCTGTACCACCATTCATTAATGACTAGGAGGTGTGATGCGGAGTAGTACGCATGAATATCTGCCGCCGCAATACCACCGCAGTATGTCGATTGTGTACAAGTGTGTAGCGCCATCCGGATTGCACCGCCCTGCCACAGAAACCCAGTTAGTATTGCATTTAGGTGTGTGAACCAAGAATGGGGAATGTCATATGGGAAATTTTGCAGGCGATATAATAAACGGGGGAGAGATACCATTTTAAAAATGGCTGAGCGCCCGTATAATGATAAGGGCAATTGAGACCATACCGAAGTTTCACTACGAACCACCGGGAGCAGAGGAGAGATGTTGTGGGTCCACGAAATCATAGGACAGAGTGATATGTATACTCCCAAGTATTTAAACCCATCTGTAGCCCGGGATAATTGTGCGGCCCAGGTCTGGCTTTTCTGGTCTCCGCATACTGGGAAGAGCGTGAATTTGGAGGGGTTAGTCCCCAACCCCGTAGTCTCTCCGAACATTCGGAGAATCTGAAGGATACGGGGCCCAGAGGCCCATGGATCTGTCAAAAAGAATAGGGTGTCATCCACGTAGAGTGCGATTCTGTCCGCGTATTCTTGCGACCACTCGAACCCTCTGATCAGCGGATCTTGACGGACCCATACCGCCAGGGGTTCTATTGCCAGGGCGAAGAGCAGTGGAGATAGGGGGCAGCCATGTTGCGTGCCCCGATGGATGGAAAATGAGGAGGACCGGGTGCCCGCCACCCGAACCAAGGCCGAGAGGTCTGTGTACAGTAATTTGATGTATGTTAAAAATCGGGGTCCTAGGTTTATAGCTCGCAAAAGTTTGAAGAGGTACGTCCAACTTAGCGAGTCAAATGCCTTATCAATGTCGGCCAACAAGATGGCTGCCGGCCGGCCCAGTTCCTGGGCCCCAGCAATGGCATTGTGGACTCGTCTCATGTTGTGCCTAGTAGAACGCTGAGGCATGAAGCCCACCTGATCAGGATGAATGAGGTCTGAAATGCAGGATCTAAGACGGTCTGCCAGGACCTTGGCAAGCAATTTAGGCTCAAAATTTAGCAACGAGATAGGGCGATATGAAGCCAGGTCTTCCGGGGGGGCCTGGCTTAAGAAATACTACAATTTCCACGTGTCGCCAGTCTGTAGGCAACATGCATTGCTTGCAAGCTTCTTGTAATGCCGCTAGAAAGTGGGGGCCTAACGTTGTCATGTGTGGGCGCAAAAAGTCGCTGGGAAATCCATTGGGACCAGGCGCTTTACCTGGGCAGGTATTAGTCAGTGCTGCTCTAGCTCATCAAATGTTATGGGGGTGTCCAATCAGTACTTTTTTGGGTCGTAAAGTTTGCGGGGAGGGATGTTTGACAAAAATTCATCTATAAGGTCCTCTGAGATCAGCTCCCGCTTCTGGTACAGCGAGGCATAGAATGACGCGAAGACCTGTACCACCGATTCAGGTGACGTGCATAACTTACCGTTTGTATCTCATAGTGCCGGCACAGGGATAGGGGCCATCTTGGCTTGGCATAGCCGGTGAAGCATTCTACTTGATTTATCACCCCACTGATAAATCCTATGTTGAGTCGCTAACCAGATCTCCTGTGCCTCGTTAGTGAGAAGTTGATGTATCTGTTGCTGAATGAGGAGGAGGTCCCGACGCAAACCCGGAGTGTACCCTGACACCACCTCCGCCTCTAATAAATGCTGATGATCTTCAAGGTCTAATATTTGGGCTAATTGTTTATGCTTTTCCCAGGTCCGGAAGCTTATCTCAATCCCTCTGATCGAGGGCTTATGGGCCTCCCACAAAACTATTCTGGACGGGGCTGTATCGGAGTTGAGCAGGAGGTAATCAGATATGGCCTGTTGAAGGACGTCTTGATAATTAAGATCCCTGAGGTGCCAAGGGAACATACGCCAGCGGTAAGGGGTACGTTGGGTTTTTAGGCGCAGCTTAAGCTGGACCGGCAAATGATCCGAGAGTCCCCAGGGAAGAATGGACATGCGTGACACCCTGTGAATATAGCTGTGGGGGAGAAATATGTAGTCCAGTCGTGACAATGTACCATGTACTGCCGATGTGTACGTGATCCCTCTCGTCGAGGGATGGAAAGCCCACCATGTGTCCGACCACCCGAGTGTAGTGGCAAAAGAGTTCAATTTGGATTTATTTATGCGGGGTTCTTGCTCCCTGGCCCCCCAGCGATCCTTGGGCGACATCACATCATTCCAATCCCCCCCCCAAGATAGTCAATCTGTAGTGTTCTGTCCACGCACGCCTCTGGCACATGGACACTCTGTAGCTGCCTCGCGCTGCCCGTCGGAGCGCGAGCCAAGCCCAGGTTGACAGTTGGTCGCCAGTCTGGTGACAGTTGAAATGGACAGTTGAATGAAGCCAGCGCGGTGCTTGCACGCACACCCGGCGTTGTCTGTGGGATCTTAATACTGGATTGTTAATAAATCATCTTACCTCTTTGGATGTCTCCTGTCGTCACTACATTCACCGTGGCGAAGAGCGTGGAGTACGAAGATCCCACGCAGAACCCATGCCATCGCAGAGGAGACAAAATTCACAGAAAAAGTTAAAGGCGAATTCCGGTATGTGGAAAAATTAACTGCGGGAGAGTCGCGGAAGTATCCTCATTCGACACTTAAAAAGCTTAATTTCTAAAGGCTTCCCGTTTTGCTGCCCGGCGGATCTACAGCGTGGTGCACCTCGAACGAATACAGCTTATGCCCCGCCTGCCTGACGACGGAATCAACGCTCGTAGGAGGGCTGCGCAACACGTGAGCGACCACAGCATACGCCCACCAGCCTTCATCACATTCTCTTGCTGACATCGTGAGGTAACGTCAGTCAGAGAGTCCTCGGCCAGTCTGCAGTTAACCCCTTCGTGACCCCCTCATCTAATTCTACAGAGTTTGGCTCATGGTTTGCTGTCTCTGCTCTTCTTACCAATTTGAAGTGCCGACTTCACGCTGCCTCTGATGTTTTTCGCATGTTTGCTGGGTTCAAACTGGAATGGCATGGTGAGCAAAAAAACGATGGATTTAGGCCCAGATCTCTGTACTGGGGTGAATGTATGACATTGTTCTGCATTCTGTCCATCAACTGTTGTTTTTGCATTTGTCACCCCGAGTGGGACGGGTATGCCCAGACGTGGGTCCCGTGCTCTCCATGCCACTGGAATCAAGCTATCCTGGCTGAAGAGGGGTGAAACCCCGAAACCGGTCCTACGATGCTTGTTTCCAGACCAGGGAGGACCTGGCTTGGCAGTTCGGGCTGGACTGTTCCCATGAGGCACAGGGTCAAGACTGATTTGCATATGGCTGGGTTCAAACTGGAATGGCATGTTGAGCACAAAAACGATGGATATAGGCCCAGATCTCTGTACTGGGGTGAATGTATGACATTGTTCTGCATTCTGTCCATCAACTGTTGTTTTTGCATTTGCTGATTTCAACTCTCCACATAGTCGCCTCACCTTCAGGTACTGTGCCTTATTTTGTAAAATTACTGCTCCAGATCTATAACGTGAGCATCTCCTTACGGTGACTCGCACACCTTACCTATTTGACACATATTTGGCTATGTGGTGTGAGCACAGCTACGCGGTGACTCGCACACCCATGAATTATTTTGTCATCTACATTCACATTTTGCCTCATCACGGTGACACGCACACTTTTGAAGCTTAACCATATGACATTGAGCGTGCACTTGTGTCCTTGTGTCACTCAGTTCAACACCTTTCTGCATCTAACTGTGTCTCACGCAGTGTGTCTTGATCAATTACTCTGCATAATTGTAGTACTTTGTGATATCTTCGCAGGGGGTTCCCACACCCAAAAAGTACTATAGTTTAAGGTTTTGTGCCATTTTACATCGCTTTTGACGCATTACAAGATATATTCTAGTGGTGGTATACCCCCTCCTCATCACCATGCAAGCTGTTCACCCACCGCCACCGTTTTTAGATGCACCTGGCGAACCGCCAATTAAATGGCAACACTGGCTTGATGCCTTCGAGACCTACTTGGGCGCTATAGGAGCACACAGATTTAGACCTGAAAGGAAAAAGTTCCTGTTACTACACTCACTAGGTTTTGAAGGCAGGGCCACTCTCAAGCATTTACCAGATGTTGTGGGTGAAGGAACTATTAGAAAATTAGCCTCTAGATACAATGTACAGCCCAGTGTTGTTGTTTTAAGGCACAAATTCTTCAAACGTGTGCAAAAGAACGATGAAGATGTAGACACATACATCACTGCCCTTAGAAAAATGATCGCAGATTGTGAGTTTGAAACTTTTAGTGAGCAGTTGGTTCGTGATCATATGCCAATAGAACAATTAGACAAAAGCTCCTCTCACTCGAGAACCCCTCTCTCTCGAGGAATCCATCCGCATTGCTAAAAGCATAGAAACATCTCAGGTTTCAGTAAAGGAACTTGAAAACAAGTCAGTTGAAGCGGTTGCCCCTGTACGTAACACTAGTTACAAAAAAAACAGGGAAAACTCACAGAACTGTTTTTTCAGAAGGACAGACATATGCTTTAGGTGCGGCAACTCAGTGCATCCTAGGAACAGCAAACCCTGTCCTGCTAAAAATGTTGTTTGCAGGTCTTTTTGCAAAGTGGGGCACTTTGATAAAGTGTGTCAGAGTCACAAAAGGGAAAATGTCAGAATAGGGCACGTTAAGGACACTAGTGACAGTGAGAATGAGGAGCTATTGACTGATTTGAAAGACATGGTTCTTGTTGTCTCTGACAGTGAGATAAGAACAGGGGATCCTTCAGATTGTGTTGACCCCTATGGCGAACATACTAGTAGGTGACAAGATGCTTCGCCTCCTCGTGGATTCAGCTGCACGCATCACCATGATTTCAGAGTCACTTTTTACAGCCAATTGGGGTGAGAGACAGTTATTTCCAGCAGACCGTGCCCCTGTGTCCTACGAGGGACGTAATATCGACCTCCTTGGGTACTTTGTAGACATGGAATTTAAGGGAAGGCGTATTGAAGGAAAAATCTACGTAGCCATACAAGGTTTGAACATTCTAGGGTGGTTCCACCAAGGGTTGTTCGATATGATGTTGTGTCCCGGTGCCAAAGAACAGGTGCTAGCCATCCATGATTCCACCCAAGTAGAAGATCTGTTGAACAAGTTCCCCAAAGTCTTTTCAGGCAAATTGGGAAGAATAAAAGGTTTCAAACATAGAATAAAAGTAAGAGATGGTGCCATACCAACTAAACACAAACTCAGAAGTGTACCGTTTAGCATCAGAGAAGATCTCGAGAAAGAACTATTGACTATGTGTAAAAGAGGGGTGATTGAGCCTGTCGAATCCTCCGATTGGTCATCTCCTTTGGTCATAGCACGCAAAAAGAACAACGAACTCAGAATCTGCATCGACTTGCGCAGTCTCAATAAAGAAATTTGTATTGACTCTCACCCCCTTCCTAACATCTCAGAAATGTTGACCATGGTGTCTGGTGCTAAGATCTTTTCAAAACTCGACCTTGCCTCCGCTTACCACCAGGTTGAAGAATCACGCCACCTCAACGCGTTCAACTCACCCTCAGGCATGTACCATTTCTGTTGCATGCCCTTTGGCCTGGCCTCGGCAGCCTCAGTCTTCCAGCGCCTCATGGTAAATCTACTCAAAGGAATAAAGGACGTCGCCATCTTTCAAGATGATGTTCTCATTCACGGTATTGACCAGGCAACCCATGACGAAACTTTGAGTCAAGTCCTGTCTAGATTCCAAGAATGTAGTGTTGTCCTCAAACGTGAGAAATGTGAGTTCTCAAAAGATTCTGTTGAATACCTTGGTCACACCATCACGAGTGCAGGGGTCACACCCAAGCCCAGCCTGGTTCAAGCTATACTGGATGCTTCTCCTCCCAAAGACAAAACAGGGGTGAAGTCACTACTTGGATTGACTGAGTTCTATTCTCGTTTCATTCCTGACTACGCAACTAAGGTACGCCCCATTTCTAACCTGTTGAAAAACCAAACTGTTTTTGTATGGGATGATGAGTGCAGACATGCTTTCGAGTGGCTTAAAACCAGACTCCCCACCGTCAAAGCGCTTAAACCTTTTGATCACTCATTGCACTGCACCCTAACCGTCGACGCAAGCTGTTACGGGCTTGGTGCTGTCCAGACCCAGCAAGCAGGGACACAAGAACATACAATTGGCTTTGCATCTAGGGTACTGAGAAGCACCGAGTCTCACTATTCGGTCATTCAAAAAGAACTACTTGCATGTTGGTGGGCCATCGAAAAGTTCAAATGTTACCTTTGGGGCAGGAACTTCACTCTACAAATAGACCACAAACCCCTAGTGGCCATCTTAGGCAACACGAGCCATCGTAACACAACGCCACGCATAGCTCGTCTTGCTTCTAACCTTCTGCAATTCAACTTTCAAATTGTACACATCCCTGGTGGGAAGAACGTACGTGCAGACGCCCTTTTACGGTTGCCACCCATGCTGAACAGGACTGATGAAGAAGTTAAACCCAATAGTGAAGATGAACTCGAAGACTGTATAGTCGCTAGTGTTGAACTCCAACATGTTTGCTCTGTCAATGAAAGTGATTGGTATGATGCTATGGATTGTGATGAAGTACTTAAATGTGTTAAGATATACATTACTGAAGGTTGGCCCAAAGAGAAGTGTTTAAATGTTGATGTGCAACCGTATGTAAAAATCTGTGAAGAATTATCTGTTGAAGATGGTCTCATCTTCAGGTTAGATAAGATTGTTCCCCCCCCTTCAACCTCAGGAAAACACTACTCACAAAAGCTCATGAGGGTCATCTGGGAGCTACGCTCACCAAACGTAGAGTTCGTGAATACTTCTGGTGGCCTCAGATGGACAGAGACATTGACGCTCATGTCCAAGAATGCACCATTTGTGCTGGCAGTGACAAAACACTTTGCACATCCAATCCTCCCCTCACCCCATTCCCCTGCCAGACAATCCCTGGGAGAAACTAGGTATCAACGTGTTGGGTCCATTCCACACCCTACCTCATCTGACCCAGTTCGCCATAGTTTTAGTGGACTATTACTCGAAATGGCCAGAAGTCAAATTTGTAGCAAAAGCTGAATCAAAAGAGATTCTTGACTTTATGAAAGAGGTTTTCATGCGGGAGGGATTTCCCAAGACTGTCATCTCTGACAATGGGGTACAGTTTGTCTCAGCTGAAGCAGAAGAATTCTTTAAAGAATCTTCCATCACCCACATCAAGAGCTCACTCTATCATCCCCAAACCAACGGGCTGGTAGAGAGACTCAACAGAGTCATTGGCAACTGTATACGGTGGGCCATTGATCACAACAAAGCCGTACCCATGGCAGTTAGAACCATGCTGTGGTTCTACAGAACCACACCCCACTCGTCCACAGGTGTGTCTCCCTTTGAACTACTTAGAGGAAGTAAAACCTGCTCTGATTTCAGACCTGCGTGGATGTCCAAGTGGTTCAAACGTAGAACCCCTGCCCTTGAGCTGGACAACATAGTTAGAAACAAAAGCAGTGAAGTTCAAACCAAACAAAAAACATACTTTGACTCCAGAAAACATGTCTCCAACCGGAAATTTGTGGTGGGTGACATGGTGAGAATAAAGAAACAAGGCTTTGTCAGAAAAGGTGACTCCAAGTTCAGCGAACCTGTCTGCATTGATAAAATCTGTGGCAGTGCTGTTCGGGTCAATAAGCGTAATTGGTGGAACATCAACAAAATTGTAAAAGTCAATAACTCGTGTGGTAAGAGGCCTGTCCAAGGGTCTGACACTGTCTCAATGCATTCGTCTGCTCAAAATCATAGAGTGTTGGATGTTGTTAACAACCCTCTTGTCTCCCCCAGAAGGAGTTGCAGAGACATCAGAGTGCCTATAAGGTTCAGGTAATTCTTTTCCCTCTCTCTCGCCTTACCCCCCCTTCCTCCTCCATCCTCTCCACCTTGCTTTGCTTCCTTCCCTCTAGGGAAAGAGATATATGTAGTGTTCTGTCCACGCGCGCCTCTGGAGCGTGGATACTCTGTTTGTAGCTGCCTCGCACTGCCCGTCGGAGCGCGAGCCAAGCCCAGGTTGACAGTTGGTCGCCAGTCTGGTGACAGTTGAAATGGACAGTTGAACGAAGCCAGCGCTGTGCTTGCACGCACACCCAGCGCTGTCTGTGGGATCTTATTACTGGATTGTTAATAAATCATCTTACCTCTTTGGATGTTTCCTGTCATCACTACACAATCCCTCTGGCAGCTCACTCCACAGCTGCGTGACCTTGTCCGAGAATGTTTGTCCCATGGGAGGTGGGGCGTAAATACTCCCCAAGGTTAGCGGCTCCCCAGCCACTGTACCAGTAATAATTATATTTCTGTTATATTCCATATAGGTATCCTATATAGGCGCAGGTAACATTGCAACCTTTCACCTATATTCTTCCCTACATTACATACATAACGGTTCTTAGGCACTGACCTTTTACCCAGATATGACACTGCATTCAGAACGCGGGTTTTTCCCTGGTTCGATTCTCATACATTAAGCATGAGGCTTCTTGGAAGCACAGCAGGACTAACAGTAGGATTACCATCTCCTGTATAATATCTCTGTATAAAGTTCAGGCCCAACGTCATCCTTTAGGCCGACACAGTAACACAGCAAGGTAGGACCCCTGGGGAGAACTATGGGTATATATATACAGCACATCTTGCTTAGGAAGATAGAGGAGACCGTGACTTCCCGGCTGACACACTGACCAGAGACGCTGAGGTTCCTGCATGCAGACACTCCAGCTTGCAGAGGTCTAACATGCCTCGCTGGGTGTCCAACTCGAGACCAGGACGTGGTCCCACATTCTCATTCTCAGGTAATGGAGTGGACTAGATCCTAGAGGGATTTTTGGCATAACACCTACACAGATGCTAGGTACATTTAGGTACATCTAGTTACGGAGACATCGTAGGAGTACGCACTTTTTATCATGTGTTTTATGTACTTGTATATATTCATGATTTCTGCAAGATGGTAGAACTTTTCCATCCCTTTACTTTCATAGTACTGCTAATCATATATCTCTGCTACTGTCTAATGGTTGTTGCAGCTCATATATTCTACACTAGAATAACAACTGTTCAATAAATTCTTATTGAAAACGCCCAGCCTGTTTATTCTGTGTATCACTCTGAGACGAACTAAGTAAGCACGAGCGAAAAGTAGTATATTGTTTCCACGATCCTGGGGGATCAGGGTTGTCATGTTCTGAGGTTGCCAAGAACTATTCTCTCCCCGATAAGAGGAGACTCTAGTGGCACTGTGAGCTAGCTGATACAGATAGGCTAACGTATCCGGTGGGGGTGCACAGAATCAGTCTGCCACCAAACCCACAGTTTATGTTATCCAAACGCGCAGATCCTGTATAGGGTATATAGGAACTACACGACATGGCGCCACCAACGTTGGTTGGGTACTTATTTAACAGTAGAATCTGAGTAGTTCAGTCGTGCTATTCTCAGTGACCCCTACTCACAAAACACCAGAGACATCTGGAGTGGGTGGGCACAAACTCCGCCACAGCTGAGTAGGCTAAAAAATCCTATTTATTGGCTGTTGGTTAATCAAGTTTGAAGGACACAGTGTTCCTAAAATTGTGCATAACACCTTATCTTGGTTCCCTTGAAAAGTTATTTAGAGTACTAAAAACAATGTCTAACCAAGAATTAGACCCACTGCAACAAGCACTGCCCCTCTCAGATGAGGAGGAAGATGCAGACGCAATACACATTGTACCAAATTTTAGAAATACAGTCACCCTGAGACTGCTAGAGCATGGTTTATCATCTACGGGTGGCATAGTAGTTTTCGTGATTGAGGCACACGAATCAAACCGAACAGAGGTATTTTTTTTGTGGGTTACAATATCAGCAGCAAATGCGAGAACAAAAACATTTCACTCTTACACAGAAGGAGATGCACCAGCGGAATATTGTCCGTTTGAGGACATTGAGTTTCCGGTCACGTACCAGGAACTCTCATACTGGTTTAAAGGCGCCCTACCCCACATAAGAAGAAGAGTAAGACTCGGCCCGCTCGAAGAGAAGGGGCAACATGGCCAATATTAGCGACCTACACACCACATCCTGACATTGAAACAATGCCACCAGGAGACTTACTCATACAACATAAAGATTTAATAAAAATCTATAGAAACTTGACACAATTCGTCATGAGGACATTTACAGTCCAACCAGCAATAGTTGCAACAAATGGAACTCAAATTCAGGGTACAGCAACTAAATTTACACCACAAACAGTACACGCGGAAATGGGTAAAATGCCCACAAAACGTGAACTAATACCATTCTGGGTAGCTCAGAAAATAACACAGCTAGAGGCAGTATTCCCGAATACTACCCCGTATGAAAAACACAGAATGCTAACAATCTGCTTGCCCATGGGGATAACACCACAATTAGAGGATTGTACCACTTGGGGTACAGTCTTTGCTGCCATTTATACCAGAACTCATGGTATCCCGTCATTAGCAGTAGTACCTGCTGTATAAAGACAAATACAGAACAAGTACGGAGCAGAGCCTGCCCTAAACTTAGGGATGAAGTTACTAGGTAACTATGCCCAGGTATCAGCCATAATATTAGCTAATATTAAAGGGGAAGCAGCTTCAGTGGCTATCCGCCAACGCCTAAGGGAGTTCAGTCCTTTAGAACAGCAACACGATCTACCCAAAATAACAGAAACTGCGTATGCAGAATTAGGCAGAGACAGTTTGGGTGGGAAAGCTTTAAAACCACAACTGATGGGCAGTCCTGAAAAGGACACTTCTAAGCAGACACCTGCTTCAACAAAGATGAAGTGGGACAATAAAAAACAACAAAACTTTAAAGGAAACAGATCTCAATCCAGAGGTAGATCTCCTCCACAGGAGCCCTCCAAAAGAGGTATAACCTCAGGAATAGGGATAATATTAGGAAAACTGACAGGTATCAGGATACTGATACACGTTCCTCTCATTCCTTTCAGGGTTCATTGAAAAACTCTGAGAGGGAAGGACGGTCAGAAAGACAAGAAGAGCGTACAAAGTCCAGAGACAAGCAGCACGCTCAAGATTACACTTCTAAAAAAGAAGAAAAACCAAAGCAAAAGTCACAGTTCAAAAAGAAGAAGGTTGCAGGTCTAAAGATCAGACATGCCCAGAATTCTGAGGACTCGACTACTGAACGGGGAATGGGCTCTGACGATGCTAGACAGTGCGGCAGAAGTAACAATAGCTCGCTAGAACCTGAAGGAATTTCTGGTGACAGCGGACTTGAATGATTAGATCACGGTAGAAACACCCAATACTAGGGTAAGTGTTCCACATAAAGTATATGAAATAACGCTCCAAATGGAGGGGGACAAATGCAGAACAGTGAGAGGTCTCTTTTGGGAGAACCTGACGTTTGGCTATGATATTTTATTAGCTGAACAAGATTGGCCGCCAGCATTCGTCATGGATTGCCCTAAAGGAGAAACGGTAATTCTCCCGGCATTCTCAGACCATATTCCCAGGCATATACAACACACATATGCGCAGGAGTGGGTGGTAGCCCAGGCTCCGGCATTATACAAAAACCATGTTGGATGGGATGAGGATTCAACCCACCACATAATTCCTTTAAAAAATACTCTGACTGCACAGAGGCAGTATCCAATAAAACAAGCAGCTAAAAAACAGGTCAGGGAGATCTTAGATCAACTTGAATACCAAGGGGTGATTGAAACTTGCACCTCACCAATGAACAATCCTTTGTTTCCTGTCATGAAACCTGACAACTCATATCGTCTAGTTTTAGATTATAGACATCTAAACACTTGCACTAACACATTTGCAGTCCAAAATGCACACAGTGCCGCATTAATGAATAACATTGTGCGGAAAAAATATAAAACAACACTTGATATCTCAAATGGATTTTTCTGCCAAAATATAGCGCCTGAAAGCAGGTATCTAACAGCCTTCTCAGCGCTAGGGACCCAGCAGCAATTTTTTCAACTCCCCCAAGGGTATAAGAACAGCCCGGGGTTGTTTTCGGCCAGGGTAACAGAGTTACTTCAAAATTTGGATGAAGAGGCATTGTCCTATGTGGATGATATTTATCTGACGGACGATGACCTAGAGGAACACTTGAACAGAGTGAATACCATAATTTTGGGATTTGCATCTGAGGGCTACAAATTCAACTTTAAAAAATCAAAAATTGCCTACCTCAGTGTCCTGTTTTTAGGATATGAGCTTTGAAGTGAAGGAAAAAGCCTGGCAGCCAATTTTTAGAAAAATGCGCGCTGCTCCAACCTCCAAAATCATTGAAAAATTTACAGTCAATTCTGGGATTCCTAAATTTTGGTAGAACATACATTTTGGATTACGCGGAAAGAGTAAAACCTTTCTACGATTTAATAAAACCTGAGTTTTCAGTAAGACAATGGGCACAGGAACACACAGATACACTTTCTTCCTTACAAGCTGACATGATAGCTTCCAAACACTTACAGACACGCGTAAACGTACGCAACCTGGTGATCCGTATAGTTGCGGGTCAATCCGGGTACACCTATCTAACATATAATGAAGGTGAGACAGTACCAATTGCATACAAATCACATTTGTACACAAATGCTGAGATGCGCTTTGCATCTACAGAAAAGATTCTAACAGCAGTACAGACTGCTGTAGTGAGAGAAAGAGCACTGGCTCAGGGGAAACGAATAATAGTAGTTACTCCGGTTCCAGCTTTAGAGGCTGCGACAAAGGCAAGCGTTCCCTACGCTAAAGCATTACATCCGAGATGGATACAATGGGCAAATTCACTCACTGCAACAGACGTAGAATACAGGTACGACCCAAATTTAAAGACACAAGCATTCCTGCAATACGAACAAGAATATCCTCTACCGAATGAAATAATGCCTCTAGATCAGTATGAATATATAATTTACACTGACGGATCTGCTCAACCGGCCATAGGAAGTAAGCATCAATATAGCGCAGCCTGCGCAATAGTTAAAGGTCGCATGCGGGATGGAAAGTTCCATGCCAGTTGCACAAAAACGCAGTCTCTAGGAGACTGCACAGCACAGCTGGCAGAGTTAAAAGCGCTGATACTGGCACTGGTGAATACGGATCGAGAATTCCCCACACTAATTGTGTGCGATTCCTTTTACTGTGTGCAGTCATATAATGAATATTTGCAGCACTGGGTTCAAAACGGGTTCAAAGACGCAAAAGGTGGCACAATTAAGCATAACATGCTATGGGTACAGGTAGTGGAGTTGAAAACCGAACTACCGAGGGCTCACGTGATACATACACTGAATCATCAGCGTGATGGCGTTCACGTTGAAGGGAATTCATTGGCTGATGAAGCCGCAAAGGGGGCTGTACGAACGGCTTCCGTAGCTGCAATCACTTGTTCTAAAACGAGAATAGACGGTGAGAATATGGTAGCTGTCATTGCTTCACGCAAAAACAGCAAAGCACTACCAAAGAAGTTTCCACTCAAGTACTCCTACAAGTTAGATGCCAATAACATTCCATTTGCTCAGATTCCTGGAGAAGGGGATAGAGTAATTCCAAACATGGATCGTAGGTTAGGTTTAATTCTAGCAGCACACGAAGGGATAGGTTCTGCACATGCAGGAGTTACGGCAACTATTTCTTTGTTGAAACAACGCTATTGGTGGCCTGGGTTAACGAAGCAGACTAAAGACTATGGGCCCGATTCTGATGCGGGTTGGAAAAGCTTCCCGACCGAGGGCCCAATTCTGATGCGGTTAGGAACAAATGTTCCCATTGAAGTCATTGGGAGTTCAACCAAATCGTATCTGGAAGCATCCGGATGCATCCTACTCCGCCGGTCGGACTTTCCCGATCCGAGTGGGTCGGACACCATTTCCCAACCGATTCGGTCGGGAAGCTTTTCCAACCCGCATCAGAATCGGCCCCTCTGTCTTGAAATGCGACATCTGCCAGCAGATGAAGGGTTCCACCGTAACACGTCCAGCACAGACACCTTTATTAATATCTGACAAACCACTAGCGTGTGTTTATTTGGACCACTGCGGCCCCTTACAAAGAGATGGGGCTTACAGGTATATCATGGTTGCAGTGGATTTCTGCTCGAGATTCCTATGAGTGTGGCCCCAGCGCTCGGCTGACGCTCGAACTGTTGTAAAAGATTTGCGAGTCTTTATAGGGACATACGCAATTGGCACATTACATTCTGACCAGGGCCCTGCGTTTAGCTCTCGGGCTTACAAGGAGGCCATGTGAGGATTGGGTGTAGCATTGCGGTACTCATCTCCGTACCACCCCGAGGGAAATTCGGTTGTGGGGAGAAAAAACCGAGACTTAAAGCAATCTTTAACAGCTAGAGTATTAGGCATGGGTGAAAGTTGGGTAAAACATGTGTATGGAGTCCAGCGAGCTTTGAACAACATGCTAAGAAGTTCTCTAGGGGGTGTCACTCCATATGAGGTCCTATTTGGGACAAGAATGTGGGTACCTGATCTTGATTGTGAAGGCACAGTGGCGGATGAAAAGCCTTTTGACATCCATGATCGTTTGGCTGTTTTACAGGATCTAACTGAATCCAGGACACAACAAAGTAATGTCCACCTGAAGCAGACCGCCACTGGGGAAGTCCAATCAGTTACGGCAAGGCCTGTCTGGATCCCAAAAGTCGGGGATCTGGTCAGAGAAAAGATAGCGGGCAAGAAAGAATTTGGGCCATCATACAGAAAGCCTGTACCGGTCCTAGCAATTGAAGGAACAAGAACTGTACTTTACCGCCTCTTGCCAGAAAAAAGGAGAAAAGATTTGTCTCAATTGACCTAATCAAACCACACTATGTGGCCGATACTGAGTAGTAGGCCACGTGGACTCCAAAGTAGCAGACGCCCTCCTCTCGCTACAATTCAAGAAGTTCAAACGGAAAGACTCATCACGTTTGAAGAATCCCCTGTACGGAATGATGGACTATGCAACAATGCTATGGAACTCGTTCCCCTTGAACCTGAAGCTCAAATTCAAAATCAAACTCAGAATCAAAGACAAATTGCTATTAGACCAAATACTGATGTCTACGTCAACGTGCCTCGACAAGAGCAAAGTACGATTTCAACAAATCCTGATGCAATTCCAACAATTGATCGAACTGCTTCTGGCTACTTCATAAACTTTGATACGTTTTAATTGGATCCAAGTGAACCTGAAACGACGCCAGCCCAAAAATCACGCAAGCAGCAGGTAAAAGACTTTCTGAACTTTCTTAGAAGAACTTACCTAATATCACCGTGGGTAGAACTATGGATAATTACCGGGGTACTTTTCTTTCTTTTCTGGTTAGGCTTAGTGATAGTTTTTAACATGCTTATTAATGGACAATACATTCAACAAAGCTCTGCAGCCCAAAATGTGAATTTAATTTTAAAACCACATCAATCATCTCATCGAGAACAAAGAGACTTGTCATCAGTGAACATTACAGCAGTTCCTATACCGGATGGTATAGTGTGGGACAAGGTTGATTTCGATATATTCAGCCTGACCGAACTTTTAAAAATTCCACATTTATTTAAAATATCGTTAAATGATATCATTACCTCAAGTACGTTTTCCGATGATTGGGATTTTGAAACTGTTAATAACATGTTGTCTAATTTGGAAAAATCTGCTGCGTTTTCTAATAGTGAAACATTGGAAGGCACATCAGATTACGAAACCATGTATTGTTATCAACATTATGGTCATCACTTTCTGCATAAATCTGCAAATCCTAGAAATGTGTTCACTTACCACCAGTGGGAACATTGTCCAACACTGCCGAAGGGCAGTTCAAAAACATTTGCACAGAAGTTTCCATATTTTTCAGGGTTCAATATGTCTGACCTAGCGTCATATTATTATAAGGTTGAACCAACATCAGCACAGAAAAATATGTTGACAAATACCAAACAGATTTACTCTGCTTCCTTTATTGCCCAGTTGTCTGAACAAGGTTTCGACCTATGGAAAGACACCAGAGACTTAAAATCAGTCTGGGGTACTAGAGAACGGCAAGTTCAGGGAACAGAAGCTTTGTTTAGAGCATGCCTCATCCCTCAACAAATCATGTTTTTGAACGAGACAGTGCAATAGACGTCTTGCCTTGGACTAGCCAAGAACAAAGACTTGAACACACCTCGGCTGCCGACTCCATCACACACCGAGGGTAACATACCATCAGAGGAAGAGACTACAGTAGATGACATCGTACAATACAACAGATCAGACCCCGATTGGAAAAAATGGTTGATTTGGCCCACAGACACTAATAGTTGTCAGGCAAGATTCATGGGTAAAACCGAAGGGTTTAGTATCCATAGGCCAGATCCACGTTATGTACAGAGACAACATCCAGGGGTAGTGACATCCTACAGTGTTGGGGCGTTGTGCCTCGATTGGCTAAAAACCTCAACACTCACACAGGTGAAACAACACTTATCCTTACTCACACAGGATATGGATCTTAGGGATTTTTTACTAGGTCCCAGGAAGCCACGCCAAAAACATTTCATATATGCTGGCATTTATGCTGCCTACAATGAAATATGGAAAATATCCCAACAAGAGGCCGCGGAGAGACTACGGGAAATAGACCGTATAAATCTAGAAAAATCTCTAGAAGTGGTAGACAATGGGTTAACTACATTGACCTCCAGGATATATTCCTTAGGCAACATTGTATCTTCTGCGATAGACATACTGGAACAGGATTTAGCCATATAACAACACAGGCAATCTCAATTACGTTCTATTATGTTGTTAAGCTGGACGCTGCAATCTTTGCGTGCAGGCTATGTGCCTTGGCATTTTATCAACAGCACGTCTCTGTTTTCTGAATACAATCTAACAGATAAACAGATAGAAATGGCACAAAGAGGAGCAAAATATACAATGCTGCGTATCGAAAAACTGGAAAAGTTACCATTTACAGTGGCAGAATCACCGTCCACGGAATGGCTAATCCATGGCCACATAACTCTACCGGTCACTACCTTTCAGTTTCAGTATTTCCTTGAACAAATGCAGGCAGGCAGATATGAAAAAATGGGTAGGGAATACATTAAGGAATCTTGGGAATTACCATACAGATTTCGATGCCGGAGTGGGGATCGAGAAGTGTTTCTAAGCGGTACAAACTGTGAGAACGTTTTAAGTGGATCACTCATATGTTAGGATATAATGCTGTACGGAGCTTGTAATGGTTCTGTAGCGAACTTGTCCTGTCATCTGAGGGGTGCTCCAGCTGCAGTGATTACTCCAGCATTTGGGCTACTTTCTAATGGGAGTTACTTGATGCTGAACAGTCAAGGCTGCTGCGGAATGCTCTCGGGCATCGCATATCTGGTAACCGTGGACTCCAGGGTTACTTGTTGTATGCAAGTATTGTTTCCACCGACACATACAGTCAGGGAGGCGCCTTTATGGCCTTCACTGAATGTTTCTTTAATACGGTTTGATACTCTAAGCAGAATGAAAGCCATACTTCTACAGAAGTCTGTGCCCTTAACCTCCGTTCGAGAGACTTTTGATCTCCAGATCGCAAGGTCTTCGGCAGAGATACAGGCGCTCATTCATACAAACTGCCCTTTCCATTTCGCAGAAATGGTAAATCGTATCTTTAACATGTCTGATACGACAGGCATTGTCCAACTATTTAAGACCATAGGTTCTGGACTTCTGAGCACCTTTCAGACGGTACTTGGAGTTATACCAAACTTCATTCATTTGGTATTCGGAAGCATCTTTGGAGGACTTCCGCTGATCCTGTTTCTAATAGCAGGAATCCTGATTGTTATTTTTCTGCTACGCAATGGACGTCCCAGTCACCAAGGAGATGGAAAAAGCACTCCTGGAGCGTAAGTACCGTGATCGCATGGTACAACATCTGGGCACGCCTCGCCTAAGAGAACTAAGTGCATCTTGGTTCTTGTCATTTCGACCAGTCTGGATGGACTGCATCTTACCTGTCTTCCAATGCCTGTTTTGCGGAGAAGAATGCGTGTTAGACCTTTGTTTGACACTCCCATCAAGTGCGCAACAGGACGTGAATGCTCTACTGGACCCGATAACGGCCCATGTTCTGCAGTGTCCCCAGCGTATTCCAATGTTGATGGCGGCATTCCTTGAGCCACCGCAGGTAGTAACTGCACCTGTTGGTATGAACACCGGCTCCTACACTGACACCCAGGCTTTGGACGGCGCACAGGCTGCCACAGCACCGGCTGCGGACAGCGTGGAACATCATCTGTGCTCAATTGACATTCTGTGCGAGGTGTTACAGGGGCCGTCTACTGCGGGATCAAGCAACGGAAATGTTGCGTCTACCAGCCAGGACACATAAACATTTGACTCATTTGGCTCGTCGTGTGCTGGGAAGGAATTCGCCCTTTTTTAAACAAGCTCAAATTTGGAACTATGAAACTAAATTGACTATTCTTTCATTTTTTGGGCATACATGGCTTTATAATGCTTATAGTGATTTGGACTATAACAACGAACATTTTAGAGCTAGGGCTTGCAAATTTCTTTAGACGTTTTTAAGTTTTTTAGAAGTTTTTTTTAGAAGATTTTAAACATTTTAGCTAAAGAGATGTTTTTATAAACTTTGTGAGTACCACTATCTAGTTATGCTAGTAGTACAGTAATAGGTTAGATATGTCGTCCAGTCGGAAGAGGAGTGGGTGTTATATTCCATATAGGTACCCTATATAGGTGATCCAGCGGTATACTAACAACAAATACTCCGCTACCATATACTCACCTGGGCCCATAAAACACACAATTGAGTAGACCGCTGGGGTTTAGTTTAAAAATTTCATGTTTCTCAGGATTAGTTATTTCACTTTTCCTAACTAACCTTTCACTGATCAAAAAGTTCTTTCCTCTGGTCGATGGACCATTAGTTGAACTAATTGATGGTGATAATTAACATAACTCTAAACTATTCTTTAATTTTAAAGTAAATAACCACAGACTCAGGAAGTTTTTAAAACTTTATCTAAATTAAATGCATGTGAACCATCTCAAAATTACAGTGCTTTCACCAACATTTCAAAAGAGAAAAATTCAATTTATTAAACTTCAAGCATATATTTTCGGACTCATACAATGACTAATGCACAGAAAAGGAGAGGATAGAGAGAAAAGAACATCTACAGATAACATGAAATTATAATTACCAAGAATGGTGTGAAGACCAAACCCCCTGGCCAAAGGGCTGGTAAGGGTCCCCCGGGATAGATCAGGAGACAAAGACTTCAGGACAGGATTCAGGACAGGATAGTTGACCTCTCTGGTATACCGACGATTGCGTCGCACCCCTCTCTGACACTCTCTTCCTCCTCAAGATTCTTCTGCGATCTTCTGATCTAACCCAATTAAGTTAGGATAATAAGTTCTGCTTCAGATTCTGCATTCGGTTCTTCATCAGCATCTCACAGCATCTCTCCCTGCGTCAGCATCTCAGTTACACGAACTAACTAAATCTACCATAATTATACCTTCGTTTCTTCATGTTCCACCCACTAAAGTTTCAATATCGTAAAAATACGAAATCTAATTGGTCAGGCGAGGGGGAAGATGATCACACCATGCTTACATATTACTTTATTCTGTTAAACCATTGTTCGCAAAACCATCCCCTTAAATTTTATTCATCTCTTGTGTTCCCATACATGTCCAAACTTTATTTCCAACATTTTATTAAAAGCATGAATAAGAGTCTTCTTTGCTGAACTCTTCACCCTCCGTTCTCAGGGCACATCATTTTCGTCCTTGGCTTGTATTCAAAACTCCTGTCATCCTTCCGGGTTAACTTTCTGTGGACATGCGCAGATTCTGAATTACTCAGCTCTATTCGGCTATACGTGAGAGGCCCAAATGCGCACTAATAATAAAGTCAAAAAGACAAATATTAATTTCACAAATAAATGGTCACACTGTATACCTCCCACCTCTACTCTATTCCCCTTTACTTATTAATACTTTCCCCGCATTAGCATTTAGTAAAATAGCTTGTTATATTTAAGCTAAGCAGATGCCATGCACGTGAGTCTTCAAGCCTCCATTTTAATTCCTTCTGCACGTGCGCTAGAATTTCCCTCCAAGCATTACTAATACTACTAATGCAATACTACATAAGCAAAATCTTAAACATTTTCTTTTCAAACTTCGTTTCGGTCTTTCAGTGGCTCCAACTTCTGCCATTTTAACCTGAGAAAATTTCTTTTCTCTTTTTTCTTTTCTTTGTCTGTTTAATTTTCTTTTTATTTTAAGGAGGTCTTAATTTGCTTTCATCAATCTGTGCAACATGAACTCTTTCTGATTCTTCACTTAAATCTAAGTTTTCAAATTCTTCTAGTATAACGTAGGTCCACTCAGGGGCCTTGTATTTTCTGTTCAGATTTCTCAATCTTGGGCTTCTTCGTGTAACTTTTATTAAGGTTTGTTTAGATTGCGTCTGACTTGTAACTTCATTCACTTGCTCTGGTTTCTTTTCTGATTTTCTTAGATAATACCTTAATTTCTTCACTCCTTCTGGCCAATTGTCTCCCTTTCTAACTCTTTTGACCTGAACTGCACTTTCACCTTCTCTGTCTCTTTCTAAAGTTCTTTTATTTTCACTTAATCTAGGCACAATCTGCCCTTGTTCTTCTTCCCTTTCTAATTGTCTTTATTCTGTATTTTCTGTGTTTGGACCTTCCTCTACTTGCACCTGTTCAGGTCTTATTATAGTTTGTTCTTCTTCTGCCTGAACTTGTTCTTCTAAATCTACCTGATCCTGTTCAGGTCTTATTTCAGTTTGTTCTTCTTCTGCCTGAACTTGTTCTTCTAGATCTGTCTTTCCCTGCTCAGGTTTCTGAATGTCTTTATTTATTTCTACCTGAGTGTGTTCTTCTTTCCCTGTCTTTTCCTCTCTACCTTCCTGTCTTTTCAATTTAGTTATTCTTCTTGTTTCGACAGCATCATCAGGTATTTCTATTACCGGTATACACTCTTCCTGACTTGTACTTGGCTGTTCGTCATATAGTTGTCTTTCAGAATCTATCACTCTAGATTCTTCAATTACACAGCTTTCAACTTCTGACGTTTCAGCCTGTTCAGTCAGTGGCTGCTCTTGCTGTTCAGATGGGCTCGGAACTCTTCTGGTATGGCTAGCATGAATCCAATTGGGTAAACCTGCACACTTCACTGCTGTGGTAGTGACTATTATGACTTGACGTGGTTTATCCCACCTGGGTGCTAGGCACGACTTCCTTGCGTGTTTCTTCACTAACACCCAATCTCCAGGATTCAAATCATGTGCTTGGTCTGGCTGTCTTTCAACTGCGTCTTCTCCAACCTGGTGAGAGACAGAACGCACCATTTCAGCCAATCCTTTGCAATAGTCCAATACCAGATCATCAGTTATATTCATTAATTTATTTCCAGGAATAAATACTTGTCTCATTGCCCTTCCCATGAGCACCTCATGTGGACTCAATCCTGTTTTTCTGTCAGGAATACTTCTGAGACCTATCAGTACAAGAGGCAATGCATCTGGCCATTTCAGCATTGTGGATGCACACACTTTTCCTAATCTTGACTTGATTGTGCCATTTAGCTGTTCAACTATTCCAGAAGCCTCTGGACGATAAGCACAGTGTAGTTTTTGTTCAATGTTAAATGCAGCACAGATTAATCGGATTATCTCACTATTAAAATGAGGTCCTCTATCTGATTCCAAAGTGACTGGAAAACCGAATCGAGGCACCAACTCCCTCAATAGTAGTTTGGCTACAGTAAGACTGTCATTTCTTCTAGTGGGGTATGCCTCTACCCATCTCGAAAACAGGCATACTATGACAAGTACATATTTTAATCCATTGCAAGGAGGCAACTCAATGAAATCTAACTGCAATCTAGTGTAGGGTCCTTCTGCCTTTCCAATCTTTCCCCAACTGACCACTGTCTTCCTGCCTGGATTTTGCTGCTGACAGATTAAACATCTTTGGCAAAGGCTTTCTGCGACTACCCTAAACTTTGGATTGTACCAACTTTGTCTAAATAATCTGATCATCGAATCCCTGCCTATATGAGTTGTCCCATGGTATACTCTTGCCATTTGAGAGAGCAGACAATCTGGCATGACTGGCCTGCCATCTAAGTACACCCACACATCATCTTCTGTTCTTTTTGTACAAGCTGATTTTATCCAAATTTATTTTTATTTTTCCTCAACTTCTTCCTGCAACTGTCTGACCTCATCCCATGTTTCTGGAACTGAGAAAAACATAAGTTGGCAGCTGGTTTCACTCGTATCAATTTTTCTGTTAATTGACATTGTATTTCTTGCACAGTATCGAGCAATTTGGTCAGCATATCTGTTACCAGCCGTCACATAGTCATTTCCTGACTGATGTGCAGCACATTTAACAACTGCTACTTCTTTTGGCAATTGTAATGCTTCCAACAAATCCTTTACATTTTTACTGTTTCTGATAGGAGATCCTGAAGAAGTCATAAATCCCCTTCGCATCCAGAGTTGGCCAAAATCATGCACAACCCCGAAACCATATTGACTGTCCGTAAATATGGTTATTCTCCAATTTTTCCCCTTTTTGCATGCCTTTGTTAAGGCCACCAATTCGGCTACTTGTGCAGATTGAACTCCCGGTAAACAGGATGCTTCAACCACCCCCGTTATTTTACATACAGCATATGCAGCACTTAATCTTCCTCCTTCAGTTCTCAGGCAAGACCCATCCACAAATAATTCATGATCAGCTTCCTTCAATGGTGTTTCTCTTATGTCAGGGCGGGGTTTAGTGCACAATTCAGTCACATCCAGACAATCATGATCAATTTCATCTTTCACTTCTTCACAACATGGGTCCGGCAATAGTGTGGCAGGATTCATTATCGTACATCTTATCACTGTCACATTTTCTGCTCCCAAAATCACTCTTTCATACTTAGTCAGCCGACTAGGAGTGAGATGTTGCGTTCTTGTTCTTGTCAAAAGAATTTAAACTGAGTGTGGAACATAAACCTTTACAGGATGTCCCATCACTATTGACTCATTTTGTTCCAGACTCATACTAGTAGCAGCTACTGCTTTTAAGCAGCCAGGTAAAGCTGAAGCCACTGGATCCAAGGTGGCAAAGAAATATGCCACTGGACGTCGGCTCAGTCCATGTCTCTGTGTTAGAACCGAAAGTGCACAATTTTCTCTCTCACAGCAAAACAATGCAAATTCTTTTGAATAATCAGGCATGCCTAAGGCAGGAGCCTCACACAAACAATTTTGTAATTTCACAAAGGCTTCCAAACATTCATCATTCCAATCAATTGGGTCTTTCGCTCTTTTCCGAGTTAATTGTATTAATGGCTTCGCTAGCATGGAGAAGCCATTAATCCACTGCCTACAATACCCAACCACTCCCAGAAACATTCTCATCTCCCTTTGTGTCTGAGGTAGCTGCATCTCTTTGATTATTTTTATTCTTTCCGGTGTCACTTTTCTAACTCCTCTTTCTATTTTATGCCCTAAATATCTAACTTCTTGTTGACAGAATTGCAATTTTTCTGGAGACACTTTGTGTCCTCCTTCGGCCGAATGGTTCAGTAATGCAATTGTATCAGTGACACAATCTTCTCGTGTTTTTGATGCCACCAATAGGTCATCAATGTACTGAACCAGAACTGATTTCCCGGGCATGACTAATGACTCCAGATACTTTTTTAGTATCTGATTGAAAATTGAGGGACTTTCTGTGTACCCTTGAGGAACTCGGCACCATGGCAAAATATGATCCTCAAACCTAAAGGTGAAAAGATACTGGCTATCTGGGTGCAATGGAATAGAAAGGAATGCTTGGCATAAATCAATTACTGTAAACCAACCAGCATTCCAGGGTATCTGATAAAGGATCACTGCTGGATTTGGCACCACTGGACAACAAGGCACTACAATTTTGTTAATTTTTCTCAAATCCTGCACTATCCTGTATTTTCCGCTAGGCTTTTTGAGTGTCCATTATTGGCGAATTACAAGGACTACTCATTATTTCTTTTAAAATGCCTTGTTTAATCATTCGATCAATTTCTGGAGCAATTCCTGCTTTTACTTCTGGACTCATTTTGTACTGTCGTGTGTTTGGATAAATTGCACCTTCTTTCACCATTACTTTAACTGGATCTACGTATGACATTAGCCCAATATCTTTCCCTGTAAAATCCCATACTTCCGGATTAACTGTGTTTCTCATCTCTTCCGGCAGTTCACTTTCAGTCACCAATGAAAACATCCCATCTACTTCTGTACCTTGCTTGGCTTGCATCATTTTGTATATAACATCTTTATCAGGGGTTTGGAAAGCAACACCATCTGGTGTACAGTAGATCGTGCAATTCATTTTGCACAGTAGATCTCTTCCCAACAGATTTACTGGACTGGAGTCACAAACTACAAACCGATGCATTTCTTTAAAATTTCCAATGTGCACCTCCATCGGTTTCGTGATTGGGGTTCTAATCTGTTGATTTGACACTCCTACAACTTGGATGGTTTCTCCAGAGAGGGGTAGGTTTGGGATGTCTGCTGTTCTCACAGTAGGCCGGGTAGCACCAGTATCCAATAGAAAAGTGATGTCTTTACCTTCCACTTTCCCATCAACAAATGGACCTGACTGATCTACCAGCAAGGATGCGCCAAGCACGCACTCTTCTTCCTCCCCCCTCAGGCACCGTCATTGCACGCTGTCCGAATTTTCTTCATCATTTTGTAAAAAATATTGTGTAATCACTCTGTTATTCTTACCACTTTCTCCGTGAAATCCGGTGTTCGCACTGTACTTTTGAGCGTTCACAAAGTTTGGCATAGGAGCTGGGGGCACCTGATACTGTGGAGTAACTACCTGCTGCGGCTGATTCATAAGTACTTCATTCTGCATCTGTGAAATTAAATTTTGGTTTGGCCATTTATTATTCTGAATACTCTTACACTCGTTTTTCCAATGTCCAAGCTTTCCGCACGCATGACAAGGAAACTTCTTCTTCACTTCCTCTCTATTCATTCGTCCTCTTAATTTGCTACCATTCGCCACTTGATCATTCTGACTCTGTTCCTTCACTTGATTATCAGTTTGGGTATTTGATTTATTCTCCTGTTGTTCTGCCAATTTTACTTGTGCCCACATCATTTTCTCCTTTAACTTTCTACGCCTTGCCTCAATGTTGTCTCCACAATATTTTGCATATTTCAAAATTTCATCAACTGTCTTACTTTGCCAGCACAACATGTGCTGCTGAATCATCTGACTAATCTCTGGTTTTAAACCATAAACAAACCGATACACAAAATGTCCCATGTCCTTATCACCAATGTTCTCAAATCCACTATACTGCTTAAACACCTGTAGCAATCGTTCATAATATGCATGTACAGATTCATTTGGCTCTTGTGTTGTCCTATCTATCTTTACCCAATCTGTCTCTTTAGGAGGAATTTTCCCTTTCAGGAAAGTAATTACTTGATGATATTTCTTCATCACCTCCTCTGAGGGTGCTCCTGTCTTCGAATCTCTAGCATACTCCTCACTTGGCCAATCAATTGTGATCTTACACTCTGTCCATAAATCAGCAGGTACCACAATGTCAAATAAACCATCCAAATCTTTCAATAAAACCTTTGAAACCTTTACAAACCTTTCCACTTGTTTATACCATTCAACTGGTTTCTCTCTCAATCTGGGGAAATCATTTGTAAATGACAAAATATCCTGTCTACTCCAAGGGACATGAACATATCCACCACCAGGAACTTCTCTCATTTGGCAAATGTTCTCAACCTTATCTGATTCTCTAACTGGGAATGCAGCTGATGCTTCTCTTGCTTGCACCTCTTTTTTCTTTCTTATCCACCTAATTCTGCATTTGTCAATGTCTCCCCATTTCCTCAAAATATTCATCAACTCTTTTATCTGCAGTCTCTTACCAGAAGCATTAACACTTTCTAAGTCTTTGTCAGTAAAATCCACTCGATATGGTTTCTGCAACAATTTCGATTTCCCTATGTCTATTCCAATCTCTGAAGCAACTTCTGTTAGTCTCTCATGAAATACTCTTGCTCTTCTGGTTATACTCTTACATAAAAATAACAACTCCTCATCATTATAAACGCTCAGTCTTTCTATGCTCACATTTCCAGTTATCATTTCTTCCAACTCTACTTTCAATCTACTGATATCTAGAATCTTTGATTGTGGGTTTCGATTATCTATTTCCTGTGCCCATCTCTCTAAATCTTCAGGAGTAACTGCTGTTGAACCTCCAGTTCCTATAGGAACTAAAGATCTATTTTCTCTCAAATTTGGTGGTATTATTCTCTTCGGAGTTTCATTTAATTGTTCTACATTTGGAAGATCCATTAATGAAATAACTGATTCACTTTCACTGACCTGATCATCCGTAATTATTACTTCTTTTCTGGGACTGTTTAACGGAATTGTCACAGTTTGTGGTTTCTGGCAAGTCTTTTTATCTCCATATAATGGGATTACAGGACCAATGGTCACTGGTACTGTCAAAGCTTCAGCATTTAAATTCAACTGACTTACTTTGTGAACTAATTCTTCTCTTCTTTTATTTAAAACATCTCTCTCATTATCCTGCAACACCCTATTAAATGACGTATCATGTACAATTTGTGGGGTTAAAGGCATTCCTATCACTGGTGCACTTGGGGTAACCTTACTAGGTGCTTCTTGATACGGTGGAGGGTTTTTAATTAGAATATCTTCTAGTAGCTCATCATCTGATTCGCCATATCCTGTTGTATTCATATGCTTTGTTTTTTCTTTACACTTTCCTCCTAACTGTTCTTCTGCCATTATTACTGGATATAAACCCTCGGTCACCACAGCTCTTCTCCAAAGCTTCATTTGATCTCCACTTGATTCAAACGGATATCTAGGCAAAAATCCTCTAAATCTCCGACCACTCCTAAATTTTTCGTGATCAAATGCCTCAATTTCCCATTCTTCCAAAGCTTCATACTGTGTCATTCTAGGATTTGGTTCTAACATATTCATTTGATCTCTCAAATTCTGAAGTATCTTTAAATTGAATGTACCATGCTCCGGAAAAGCCAAAACTCCATCACCTTTAGTATATTCTACCCAATTTTCCAACCAAACACACGTGTGATATCCTTTTTCCATCATCATAAAGGAAGCTGGTGTTTTGGGTGGCGGAATAGGAATTCCCTCTCTAGTCATTACAGACTTGTCTTTCTTAAAGACATTTTTAATTTTCTTCATTAACGTCATTTTCTTTGGTCTTCCGAACATTTCAGATGTCCGATATATGAAAGAGTTTTGCGTATATCTTCTAGCTCTATTACCTACGTCGCGTCCTATGTCAGCACGACTCACACCCGCAGTCAAATCTGGACTCAACATACAATTATTTTCTGACCAATCCTAGCGCGGCTTCTATCAATCAACCAATCAGACTCAAGCTCACACTCGTGGTCTGACCAATGCCAGCGCAGCCTTTTGTGACGTCAGATTGCTCCTTACTACTGACCCCTCCTATACAATCTGCTTCTTGTCACACGCCCGCTGTTTCAACTAATCCCAGCGCGGCTCTCTGTGACGTCAGTACAACTCCGGCGACTGACCCTCCCTTCACAAGGTAATACGAAAACTTATTTCTTAATACTTTTCATTAAGTTCTTTGTTAATAACAACATAAAAACATTCGCTACTCTGTCTGTTCCACTAAACAAAGGATAGATTTCAACTTATTCTTGAGTTTCAGCTACTGCGAGTAAAACCCCTGTTTACTCTTCATTCAAGCTCAGGAGAACCTGTTACTTCTTCAGTGTCACCCATATTGGGAAATGAGAGCAAAGTTTCACCAGCGAACCCCTTTTGCTATCATTCGCACTCTACTTTTATACTAAATATTCCCTAGTTTAACACTGCCAGCCCTGCATAGCTTCTCAGTGTTATTCCAACAGACGAATAACCTCACTGCAGTATGGCTTCTGTCACCACCCGCTATTCATTTCCCGGGATTCTGGACAACATAAAACAAGACGCTAACTCTTTTGTTAAAACATAAATCAATAATCAATACTTATCACCAAACTAGTCAATAATAACCATAACTCTGCTACCAGAAAACTGATCCAGCGGTATACTAACAACAAATACTCCGCTACCATATACTCACCTGGGCCCATAAAACACACAATTGAGTAGACCGCTGGGGTTTAGTTTAAAAATTTCATGTTTCTCAGGATTAGTTATTTCACTTTTCCTAACTAACCTTTCACTGATCAAAAAGTTCTTTCCTCTGGTCGATGGACCATTAGTTGAACTAATTGATGGTGATAATTGACATAACTCTAAACTATTCTTTAATTTTAAAGTAAATAACCACAGACTCGGGAAGTTTTTAAAACTTTATCTAAATTAAATGCATGTGAACCATCTCAAAATTACAGTGCTTTCACCAACATTTCAAAAGGGAAAAATTAAATTTATTAAAAAGCATATATTTTCGGACTCATACAATGACTAATGCACAGAAAAGGAGAGGATAGAGAGAAAAGAACATCTACAGATAACATGAAATTATAATTACCAAGAATGGTGTGAAGACCAAACCCCCTGGCCAAAGGGCTGGTAAGGGTCCCCCGGGATAGATCAGGAGACTAAGACTTCAGGACAGGATAGTTGACCTCTCTGGTATACCGACGATTGCGTCGCACCCCTCTCTGACACTCTATTCCTCCTGGAGATTCTTCCGCGATCTTCTCATCTAACCCAATTAAGTTAGGATAATAAGTTCTGCTTCAGATTCTGCATTCGGTTCCTCATCAGCATCTCACAGCATCTCTCCCTGCGTCAGCATCTCAGCAACACGAACTAACTAACTAACTAAAGCTACCTTAATTATACCTTCGTTTCTTCATGTTCCACCCACTAAAGTTTCAATATCGTAAAAATACGAAATCTAATTGGTCAGGCGAGGGGGAAGATCATCAAACCATGCTTACATATTACTTTATTCTGTTAAACCATTGTTCGCAAAACCATCCCCTTAAATTTATTCATCTCTTGCGTTCCCATACATGTCCAAACTTTATTTGCAACATTTTATTAAAAGCATGAATAAGAGTCTTCTTTGCTGAACTCTTCACCCTCTGTTCTCAGGGCACATAATTTTCGTCCTTGGCTTGTATTCAAAACTCCTGTCATCCTTCCGGGTTAACTTTCTGTGGACATGCGCAGATTCTGAATTACACAGCTCAATTCGGCTATACGTGAGAGGCCCAAATGCGCACTAATAATAAAGTCAAAAAGACAAATATTAATTTTACAAATAAATGGTCACAATGTATAACTCCCAACTCTACTCTATTCCCCTTTACTTATTAATACTTTCCCCGCATTAGCATTTAGTAAAATAGCTTGTTTTATTTCAGCTAAGCAGATGACATGCACGTGAGTCTTCAAGACTCCATTTTAATGCCTTCTGCACATGCGCTAGAATTTCCCTCCAAGCATTAATCTGTCATACTGCGTTGATGCAGTTGATGCATGCGCACAACAGTTTCCCCGTTTAAAGAGGTAATAGTCCGTTTTCATTATTATCCGCATTAATACACACATAAGCAAGCTTCACTAACCCACATGTTTCTGTGGTGCGTTATTATTCACGAGACATGGTTACTAATTCGTTAATGAGTTAAACGAGAGGATTGCCTCCGAGCAAGTCTCTTTCTTTCGAGACCTTGCTCCATCATAGGCGCAGGCAACATTGCAACCTTTCACCTATATTCTTCCCTACATTACATACATAACGGTTCTTAGGCACTGACCTTTTACCCAGATATGACACTGCATTCAGAACGTGGGTTTTTCCCTGGTTCGATTCTCATACATTATGCATGAGGCTTCTTGGAAGCACAGCAGGACTAACAATAGGATTACCATCTCCTGTATAATATCTCTGTATAAAGTTCAGGCCAACGTCATCCTTTAGGCCAACACAGTAACACAGCAAGGTAGGACCCCTGGGGAGACCTATGGGTATATATACAGCACATCTTGCTTAGGAAGATAGAGGAGACCGTGACTTCCCGGCTGACACACTGACCAGAGACGCTGAGGTTCCTGCATGCAGACACTCCAGCTTGCAGTGGTCTAACATCCCTCGCGGGGTCCAACTCGAGACCAGGATGGGGTCCCACATTCTCATTCTCAGGTAATGGGGTGGACTAGATCCTAGAGGCATTCTTGGCATAACACCTACACAGATTCTAGGTACATTTAGGTACATCTAGTTAGGGAGACATCGTAGGAGTACGCACTTTTTATCATGTGTTTTATGTACTTGTATATATTCATGATTTCTGCAAGATGGTAGAACTTTACCATCCCTTTACTTTCATAGTACTGCTAATCATATATCTCTGCTACTGTCTAATGGTTGTTACAGCTCATATATTCTACACTAGAATAACAACTGTTCAATAAATTCTTATTGAAAACGCCCAGCCTGTTTATTCTGTGTATCTCTCTGAGACGAACTAAGTAAGCACGAGTGACTGAGCGAAAAGTAGTATATTGTTTCCACGATCCTGGGGGATCAGGGTTGTCATGTTCTGAGGTTGCCAAGAACTATTCTCTCCCTGATAAGAGGAGACTCTAGTGGCACTGTGAGCTAGCTGATACAGATAGGCTAACGTATCCGTTGGGGGTGCACAGAATCAGTCTGCCACCAAACCCACAGTTTATGTTATCCAAACGCGCAGATCCTGTATAGGGTATATAGGAACTACACAACAGTGTATCTTCCCCCAGGGTCTAGCCAGTGTTTGGAAATGCAATGTGGCACTCGGCGGTGTATGAGGACCGCCGTGCCTCTAGAGCCACGAGCAAACCCAGAGTGGTACACTGTAGTATAGCCGAATCTAGTAAGGCACGGGGTTTTGTTCCCTAGGAAATGGGTCTCCTGGAGTAGAAGAATATCTGCTTCATAGCGCTTTGCCAGCCAAAGCACTGCACCCTTCTTAATTTTGTTCAGGAGCCCCTTGACGTTCCAGGAAATTATGTTTAGTTCCCCCAATTGAGAGCCAAGCGTATGTTGTGTCATCTGGCAGCGGTGTACCTACTCTCTGCAATTAGAGATGCATCGACGGATATTACTAGTGTGTAATCGGTGTGTATAACTTTACAAACAAAATTTGCCCAACAATGCCCATTCCTCCTCCCCCCTCCCCCATACTTCCATGAACGAGGAGTATCTGTCGCGGCGGAGTCCACACTTGGACCCCAATGGGGGAAACCCCGGGACCTTTGCCAAGTGTGCCCAAACATCCCAAACTTACAAAAAATAGAGTCAAATGTCCAGGGGCGTGATTGTTCCGTGCATGGCCACAGCCGAAAGGGTGAACCCCATGATGATCAGCCTAGGAATTACATTATTAGCGACCAGCCATGCCGTGGAAATTTAAAACTGCTTCAAGAATGAGTTATTCTGCCGCTTCTTCCTGGTCTTGGAACTGCCAATTGGAGCGGGATCTATGCCTTCGCTTCGGGTTGCCTTTGTTCTGCCTGCCCCAATGCGAGCTTTGGGAAGAGTCAGAGTCCTGCGGCAGCGGGGAGTGCGGCATAAGATGCATTGTCTCATCAGCCCATGAAAACACTGCCTCCAGGGAGTCAGAGAAGTAGGACTTGGAATTGTATATCACTCTCATCCTGGCAGGGTATAGCAGCATATAGGAAACATTCAATTCCCTGAGTTTTCGCTTTGCGGCCACAAAGGATTGTCGTTGTTGCTGCACAAGCCTGGTATAGTGCGGGAACACCATGATTGGATGCGAGTTGAAGAGGAATCGATCTTTATGGGTTCTTGCGAACTGTAGGATAGTGTCGCGGTCTGCATAGTTCAAAAGCTTATCAATAACCGGGCTTGGACGCTCATCCGGGGGAGGCTTCTTTGTCAAAGCCCGGTGGGCTCTCTCCACTACAAAACATGCTGAGACGGCTTCTTCTTCTAGCAGTAGGGGCTTGCGCCACCTCATAAGAAAGTTAATCATAGATGAGCCCTCGCAGCCCTCCGGAAATCCTACCAGACGCAGGTTATTCCATCGGGCCCTGCCCTCCGCCTCTTTGACTCGGGATGCCAATTCCTGCGTCACCACCGTCAGCTTATTTACCTTCTTTTGGAGGGACGTTACCGTGTCCTCCACCGTAGAGACTCGGGTTTCAGTTTCCGTGATGCGGTCGACCGCCTTGCGGAGATCTTGATGCAAGAGGGAGACCTCTGTACCCACTGCGCCGATCTTCGCCTCAAGTGCCTCTCGTGACTGGGTAGTAGCTGCTAGCAGGGTCGCATTATCCGGGGCCCGGCCGCCCGCCCTGTCTCCACTGGGGCCGCCTGCCGGCGCGGTGTATTGGTCAAGAGTGCTCTGTTTAGAGGCGGCCCCTCCTGACTTATCCTTGCCCATGGTGGATATATGAGCGTATGTGTGGGGGGGTCCCTTCAATTGTAGAGCCGATGGAGCGTTCTTCTGCGGTGCAGGTATTCCTATCTGGGTCTCTGCTTATCCATGTGAGGCTTCTAGTATAGCACGCAGAGAGTCACTCCGGGGAAGCACCCCAGGCCGGGCCTCCCGGTTCCCAGCCTCCCGGACCACAAGCCACACCAGGCTTAGCCTGGCCGCCTCCGCAGTCCGGAAGAGCCAGCTAAGTGGGCCCCCTACAGGGACCGCACTTGCAGGATCCCCGACCTGGCAGCCGCCCCCCACGGGTTGTGTCACAATTCTGCACAATTCTGCACCTCCTCAACGCACTCCAGGGGCCAGTGGAAGACCACCACAATGCAGCCAACACCCTGATAATATGATGCTACGTGGTATTCCCCTTGGGATGGTGGGCTGCAACTGAATATGTTATTACGGGGCGGCTGACGCCCACCAGCACACTCCAGCAGGTCCACAGGCTTTGAGTGTCTGATTCGTTCCCCTGGGCCCCCCAGCAATGACCGATGCAGCTTTGGGGAGGACGGCTCCCTACACAACACCCCCTTTGAAGAGGGGGGGGATGACACAACCAGCAGCTACGGGGGGAATCCACCCCACTCCGCCCCATGCTGGCTTAACAATGGGAGCCCGACTGCACAGCGCTGGGCCCCCCGCAGCCGGTCGCGGTTGATTTGAATATGCGGCGCCGTTCCTGGTATTCGCCGCACCACATATATGGCTCTGGGCCTGCCTGTGCCACTCGCGTGTACCTTGTGGGTGCGTTGCAGGCACTCCCGCCCTGGGTCCAGCGTCCCGCCACACTAACGTGGGTGTCTCTGGATTTTGCAGTCCCTAGGACCCAGAATTGGGCGACAGCATCCGCTCGTCAGCTCCGACGCCGCTCTGAGGCCCCGGGGGCCGGCCTCGACTGTAGTGCCTCGTCCATCACCCTCCACTGGCCGGCAGACGCCTTCCTCACCGCGGAAGCCAAGGCCGGCGCCGCCCGTGACACGTCCCACCAGGGCCCGGCTCAGCACCTGGCAACGTCCGCCAAAAGCAGGCCGCAGCTCCCGGCCCGGATCACTTCACTGCGTATCCGCCGCAGGGGACAGGTTATGGCGGGGACACCGACCCCGGCGGCTCCGGATATTGTCTTCGACGGCGGAAGAGGCTGGATTCTGCGTTGGGGCTCAGGATGACTCGCGGATTCTGGTAAATATGGCTAGGCGGATGGAGCTGCTCTAAGGCACGTCTGCCATGTTAGGCTTCCCAAGCCACCCCCCCCCCTACATTTCTTATTTGAATATTATAAGAAACGTTTTTATTCAAAATTGAAATTGCTTTTTTTTCAGCTTAGCTTAATTCATGCACTTACCTTTGTACAAACTATTGTGTATTTGTATATGCACTTGCATTCCAATGTGTCACACATGTTGCATCCCCATTACAAGATGGCCACTACCCTATCATTGATTGTTGTCTATTGTTTCCTCGCGGCTGGCTAAATAAAGATCTCCTTCACACTATTTATCCGGCCATCATTTCTAATATTTAGCCTGTGGCCGGCTAAACGGCAGAGATTATGCACTATTTTGCCAGCTGCCCGGTAAATAGCAGAAATGATGTACTATTTGGCCGGTTGCCAGGTAAAAAGCTGCTTCCTTAAAATATATGTACTTTGGATATGGGTATCTTCATTTCATGTTGACGCTCTTGAAGGTCCCGCAGAGCTCTTCTATTCCCCATTATAAAGTTTTCTTTGCACTTGGTACTCACAGTCTTGGTATTATTATTGAAAGAAATAGGACTACAAGAACTAGAATGCAAACCTAGGGGCTGGAATGTATGAGTTACTTATGCATGAAACTAAGAAAGTTTAGAGTTCTGGGTTAAATCAGTGCCTGATATCTAGCTGAACTGTCCATTACAACAATTTATTGTAGAGGTCCTTAAATGTTCCTAGCGAGATGCAAACATCGACTGATTGGGAATCCTTGCAGTGTGTTTGAAATGTATTCCTGATGACCACAAGCATTTACAAATGAAGTCCATGTGTGAATGCTACGACTGCAACAGGTGAGTTTGAGAGGCAACCAGTTGCCTAGAATTACACATTGATTGTGCTGTATTGTGGGCTAGTACCTGAGCCTCAGAGGGCCAGATAATTAAAACACTGACACACATTTCCTACCTGCATTCTCAGAACATATAGGTTCTCTGTTGGAGTCTGAACGCGTCAGAGATTCTTCAACTGTTGACGCACTTCTCCCAGGTGATGGACCAGTGTGCAGTTTGGGATTAAACATCCATGTTGAATTATATGGAATTGTGAACCTCTATGTGTCCTTTAGTAAAGCCTATATAGGCACTCATTGAACTTATTGTGGAAACATTGGAGCACAAAAATATATATGGTGGAAACATGGATTACTTGTGGAATAAACTGGACTAAGAATCGAAGACACTGTTTGAACATATTTGTTAGCTGTTCATCCTGGGTTGAAGGACCCAATGAGGCTCCAGCTTCTATATTGAGATATTCACTCACACGGACGGAGCACGTTCCAGGGTGGCATAACCTATATACTGTCTTGAGCATTGCTAAACCTTTTGAAGAACATTACATTTTGGTGTGCATTCTACCTCTTTAGACATGTAAGCACATTGGGCACCAGAACTCCTTTGTGGAGCCCCAGGCTTCTTTTCCATTATCAGTCTTTGACCCAAAGCAAGAGAGAGAAAGGCCAAAAAGGGAGAACAAAGGAGGAAAAGTAAGACGGGAAAAAAACAAGGACAAAACAGAACCTACAAGAGTGTGATAAGAGGATGTGTAGGGTGGTGGAAGAGAGAGGTATGAGGTGGACTCAAGACTAGGCAGCAGTGAGCTCCCACAAAAAACTTTGCACACTTGAACTTATTCCTGTGCTAGTTAAATTCTTTTTGCAAGGGAGCACATGATCAGCAACTGCTTTCCAGAGCTGCACCAACACCTAATTGATCGCAGGCTCTCTGAACCTAGGGAGCTTGCTAAGGAGGCAGACTAGTGGCTCAGCACCAGGGTCCATTATAAGGTACCTTGGAGTGACCCCAAGAAGAGGGATTCAGATTCCCCCGCAGAGTGAAATGGACCTCAAGGAAGACACAGAAAAGTCCCAGAGCAAGGTGAGAGAAATGGTTCCCATGCTCCTTCTGAGAAACAGGGGGGAGGTTCTGGTGGGCGGTGGCCCAGGACATCTCATTTCCAACCCCGTTGCTTTTGAGTGTTGCCAGTTAGGACACAAGCAAGGGGCTCAGTCTGCCCTAAGAAACCACCCACTAGTGGGACCTCTACAGGGGTGGCCAATGTGGCCTCAGGGGTAAGTAGTCCCCAGGGGCAGGTGTTAGAACATGCCCTAATCTCCTTTAGTTGGGGAATAATCTCAGAGGGTAAGCTGGTGATCCCCGAGGGTGGGAGTCAACACTTCCACTAAGTGAAAGTGAATGAGATCACTGCCACTGCTCTGAGGGACACTTGGGCTAGCTAGGCCATGGTAGTGGAAAGACTGGTTTCCCCAGAGCAACACACCATGCAGCTATGTAGGATAACCCAGGCCCAGGGGCATGACATTTTCCACCCCATGGCTCTGGTATCCCTGGAGTGGGTGGGGAGATGACCAAGAGGAGGGTCATAGTTAGCCCCAGATGCCCATCGACTGGGAAATTAGCAACCACCAGTGTCAGGTGAGCTGGGAGGGGAGGCCACCAAGGGCACCCTGGAAGCTCAGTTTTCTAGAGGTGCCACTCCCAGGCAGAGGATACATAGGGCCAAAGGGAGGGGCAATGGTAGGAAAGGAATGATTCATCCCTGACTCCTGTTCAGTATCATGGTACAGACCCTGGGGCTGAGTGACCAGTCTCAGGCTACCACCCGGGACTGGTGGGAAGGAGAGTGGAAGAAAGGTGCCTAACACCTGGGGCTATTGCCTCCCGCTCTGAGAAAGCTCAAAAGTCAGAGAACCCTGAATGGCCTGGGTCCTGGCTTTTGACACTGATGGTTGTTAGTGTCCTCTGTTGGTTGCTGTCCTTATGGGCAGAATTGTCCTTGGGTTGGGGACAGGAGTCTGAATCAAGGGGTGGAATGGGCCACATCACTTGTTTGGCCATGGTGGTACTATCTGTCTACTGGGATGGATCTGTGAGCAAGATAAGGTTATGTGCTTCACAGATGGGGTCCACATCTGAGGGTTCCCCATGGGTTAGTCCAGTGGCTCAGGAGAGTGTAGACAGAGGGGTCCAACTGAGTTCAGAATGGTATAGAACTGGCCATGGCCCCTACAGTTTAGGGCCTTTGTCCATGTTCTAGCCCCTAAGCAGGGAAGCCCATCAAGGTCTCCCCTGGCTTTTGGCTGGAACGTGGTTGTGTTAGACTTCTCTAAGGTCCTTAGAGGTCCTCTAGGTCCTCTCTGCAGGGTCACCCCCAAACGTTTTGCTTCACCTTCCTATTTTTCAAAATGTGTTTTTGTTGGCCTTAGGGCTCTGTGCACTCTACCACTGTCAACCAGTTTTAAAGTGCCTGTGCTCACTCCCTAAAACATGGTCAATTTGGCTTACACCTGATTGGCATATTTGATTTACTTATAAGTCCCTAGTAGAGTGGGACCAAATACCCAGGGCCTGTAAATTAAATGCTACTAGTGGGCCTGCAGCACTTATTGTGCCACCTACTCAAGTAGCCCTGTAAAACATATCTAGGCCTGCTATTGCAGCCTGCTAGCAGTTTAAAACTGCCAATTAGACTTTCGAAAATACCTCCTCTGCCAAGCCTAAAACTCCCTTTTTAATATATATGGAAACCTTAATGGCAGGCTGCATTTCAATTAGAAGTTGGACATGTACTTTTACGTTTTATATGTCCTGGTAGTGAAAAGTCCTAAATTTGTTTTTCACTACAGTAAGGCCTACCTCTCCCATAGGATAACATTGGGTTACCTCATGGCATTTAGTACATGCTAACGTTTGATTGGGAGCAGCTAGAGAAGTCATGTTTGGTGTCTGAGGAGGTGCAATTTAAAATCCTCATTAATGGGAAAGTGAGGTTTTAAGTCACCATTCTAAAAATGCCACTTTTAGAAAAATGGCAAAATGAACAATTGATGGATGGAATGCTGAACAATGTCAAACATTCACCCCAGTACAGAGATCTGGGCTAAATCCATCATTTTTTTGCTCACTGTGCCATTCCTGTTTGTACCCAGCCATATGCAAATCAGTCTTAACCCTGCTCCCCATGGGAACAGTCCAGCCCGAACTGCCAGGCCAGGTCCTCTGTGGACTGGAAACAAGCATTCTAGGACCCGTTTGGGGTATCACCCCTCCTCAGCCAGGCTAGCTTGACTCCTGTGGCATGGTGAGCACAGGGCCCACGTCTGGCACACCCGTCCTACTCAGGGTGCCAAATGCAAAAATAAATATTGATGGACGAAATGCTGAACAATGTCAAACATTCACCCCCAGTACAGAAATCTGGGCCTAAAGCCATCGTTTTTTTGCTCACCATGCCATTCCACGTTAGACACAGCCATACGCAAATCAGTCTTGCCCCTGCTCCCCATGGGAACAGTCCAGCCCAAACTGCCAGGCCAGGTCCTCCTTGGACTGGAAACAAGCATCGTGGGACCAGTTTCGGGGTATCACCCTTCATCATCTTTTTGTTCACTTTTAGAAAGTTGCCATTTTTGTGCTTTAATCACTTGGTGTCTGCCACCTGTTCCTGGGTCACATTACAAGGTATAGTTGGCAGTTGGCCTTTGTGTATTCCTCCCAGACAGTTTGACAATAGAGGGGCTTGGTGTTGGCAGAATGGGCTATCTTTGACTTGATGTGGGCGGAGCTGTCCCCTACCATACTTGTACTACAAAGACAGTGGCACAGCTCACACACAAAGGATTTCACACTAGCCTATTGTGCTCCCAGAACAACTGGGACCAGGGTGCGGAGGCAGGAAATTCCAGACACCGCAGTAGTGGAAATCTCCAGAAACTTCTCCCACTTCAAAGTTGGCATCAGGTATAAAAAGGGGACCCTCGGACCCACTCTTCAGATCACTTCTGGACCTGTGGAATACACAGAAGAAGAACTGCTCTGCTGACCTGCTGCTCTGCTACCCTGATGCCTGAGTAAGTAGAACTGGACATGCACCTTGAACCCAGGTCCACCAGAGTGATTCCAACTGCTAGTTGGCTGGCCTGCTGATCAGAGCCTCAGGGACAGAAAAGGCTCTAACCATCTTGAACCCTGCACCTGGACTTTGCCTGCTGTGAGCCCTAACTCCCCCAAGTAGTGCCTCCCCTGTCCTGGACCCTTGGAAGGGGGGATAAAGGTCCTCTGCCAGCCCAGCTGTGGTCTTCATCAAAACCGATGTGAATCGATGCAAAGTGACGCGAAGCCCCGTAAAGCTTCGTCACACAACTGCCAGCCTGATCAGAATCAATGCTGAGTTATACAGAGACCCGCAGAGCATCACTGCACAGCTGCCAGCTTCATCGTAACTCACGCAGATTGAAGAATGCGCCGCAAAGCCTCACCACACAGCTCCTCAGAACCGATACAGAGTGACGTAAAGCCCTGCTACGCCCTCGACACACAGTTTTATTGGAAGTGACGTCGAATAGTGAGCAGCCTTGCAAAGCAGCGCTGTGCCAACCGCGCATGAAGGACATCAGGTACAATCATCAGTGGGGCAAACTCAGTACGGTACCCGGCCTGCACCCTATCGTGCTCGACCTGAACTTGTGACTTTGTCCCAATCCAGCACGACCAGATAACTTTAGTTGGCGCTTTGCGCCTTTTGGTGCTACATTTATCTAAAACTTTAAAATCGCATAATTCCAATTTTACTAATTGGATTTTTATCATTTTGGTCTCAAATAATGTTTTACATTTTCCTTTTTTTTTACATTGGTTTGGTATTTTTTGTGTGTTGTGTTTCACTTTATTACTATTTGAGTGATGCAAAAATACTTTACACATTGCCTCTTGGCTAACCCTGCCTGCTTTTCTGCCTAGCTACTGGAAAGTTAAGCACGGTTTAATTTGGTGACTTTTTGTGGTACACCCTGACAAGGATTGTGGCTGTTGCTTGAGTAGAGTTTCACCCCTCTCAACCAACAACCCAGTTTCTCACTATATATCTATACACACAAGGATTTGAAGGGGATATGCGGATGTGAGGAGTATGGGCGAGTCTAGTACCTGCCATCCTATTGGTGGTGGAATTAGTCATATTTTGTGGCCTTGCTGGAGTTTGGTGGTGGTGTTATTGGCTGTGGTTTTATTGGTGGTGGTATTAGTCATATTGTTATGGTCTTGGTGGAGTGTGGTGGTGGTAGTATTGGCATTGATGTTGCTATTGGTAATGGATTATTGGCATTGGTGTTATTGGTTGTGGTCTTATTGGTGTTAGTATTAGTAAAATTGTTGTGGCCTTATCGGAATTTGTTGGTGGTATAATCGGCATTGGTGGTGGGATTGATGGGAGTATTGCAGGTGGTATTGTAATATAACCTTAGAACTAGCCATAGTGGGCTCTACCAGCCATTAAAGGCCCTCTCCAGCTTTAAAGGCCCGAGCCGTTAGAAGCCCGGAGCACTCCATTGTTTTTAATGGAGCACTCAACATTGCAATGTTCTAATTGGATTTATATACCTCTGACAAAGCATCGAAACACTTTACAATAGTAGCATGCAACTCTGGAACCAACGGTTAGTGGTTAAATACAGTTGTTAGTTGGTTATTAGGTCAGTCTTGTGCTCTCAGTAAAAGTATTCCATGCATTTACTTCAGTTTTCTTTGTGGTAAATTCAATAAATATAAGTTAGATTACACCATTAGCAGTGGATTTCTGATATCATGCAATGATTGGTGGGATGAATATTATTGCTATTGCAAATAGTGATTTTTAAAAGCTTTCCAGAAGTACTTTTTTCATTTTTTTAATAAATCTTTTTATTGAAGATTTCAAAGACAAATGATCAGACCACATATCCCCCAACATCTCAGAGTCATAGGCCCGTTACCTATATATCACAAGCAGATATCGCAATAGGTGTTCATCCCTTCTTTGCAGAAACCCCCGCCACCCCCCACCCCAAGGCTTCTTGATCAGAAGGTTCAATCTGGTAAAGTCACAGGCCACTGAGAAGTCCATAGTCGCCCTATCCGGTCCTACTTTTTTGGCAATCATAACTCTTACAGATTTGCTTTTCTTACAGGGAGCAGCATGTCTTGGATCCTAAGGAATGAAGAAGGCATTGCTAAAGGAGGGTCACACTGACAAGATGCTGATGATAAGGTCACAAGAGAGCTCGCAAATCATCTAGGGCCAAGAAGATACTGCTGAAGGAAGGCTGAATTACCTTGGGTCACAAAATCACTGACAAGGCATTTACAAATGAAGATTTTGTGAATGGGATCCCTTAAAAATGAGAAGGCATTTCTGGAAAATTTTGACTTTGCAAGAGTCCTGAAGTGCTGCGAAGGCACTGCTGGGACACTGATGAAGCCCCTTAGTAATATGAAGGTACAGCTGGATGAAGATCTCACTGCTTAATTGGGTGGATCTCAGTGCAAGCAGCTGTTCTGGATCTCAGGAATGATGACTGAACCCGCCTTGTAGAATGTGGCCTGGGCGGTAGGTATGCAAACAAAACACAGTCACTTCAGTGTGCTGCTGTAATTTGACCCACCTTTGGCCCAGGCATTTTTATTAACCTCCTCTGTCAGCACGTCAGGCCAAACCATAGCCCTGACGTCTTATGGTAGGTTCATCCAATCCTCCAGGCTGACTGCACACAAATGGGAGAAACATCTCACGTCTCACAAGTCTATATTACTCCTTTACTTTAACCAAAATTAAAACACCTTCAAAGCAAAACCCTTGTCCTCAATAGTAATTGCAAAGCAAAAAAACACGGGAAATTAAATATATGTCACTTATTACATCATACTTCAGACGTGCAGGGATAGCACAGATGAAAAACATAGGAAAACACATCAAATATACTCCACATATCACATCATGCTTTAGACAGGCAGGTACTACACAGTTCACCATCTGGCTGTTCTCGACTGTCCTTTCCTAAGGACCCAAAAACCTCCTGCTCACTCATTCCGATACATAGTCTTTATACTTTTGTGACGGCGTTGGGTTGAATCTCAAATGGTATCCCTAGGACATTCCCCTTTGCATTAGACGTGTGACAGTCTATGCCTCCTTCATGTCACAGTGACTGGGGTCCTCTCTGAGTGGTGGGCTTGCAAAACTATCTTCATCGTCTTCTTTTTCTGAATACACTTCCTCGCTCCCCTTATTCGGGCTTATGCCGTCCTGTTCGTCAGGATGTCCTTCTGTTAGAAAACATTTGAAGCGTGATATATTCTTGAGGCACTTTCTCTTCCTTGTTGAGCTGTCACCCTGGCTCCCTTTACCTCAGTTACTGTCCACAGTTGTGGCTCAAAAGGCAGCTGGAATTTTCTCCCACGGTGTCGGTATTTGATTAGAACTTTGTCCCCTGGCTCAAATGTTCTGTACTAGGGTCGCCGTCTTATACTGCCACAGTCACTATGGCGTTGCCTGTGGCTAAATATTAGTTGCTGTGACTTGTGACTCTCAACCTTTTGACAATGATGGGGAATAGTTTCTGTAACTGTTCACTCCATGCAGAGTCGGTTGGGGAAAACCCAGGTGATGGAGTGTGGTGTAGCGCAGAACTCTTGCAGAAACATGTATATGCAGATCACTTTCTTTACGGTCCTCACAAACCATTCTACCTCCACATTGGCTTGGGGCCACTGTCACATGATGCGTCCGTGTCGGGTGTTCCTGGACCGGAGGTGCTCCGTCCATTCAGTGCTGTTGAATGGGGGCCCATTATCAGTCCGGATTTCGCCTATTAGGACATGCGCCACCATGATTTTCTGCATCTTTGGAATAACACCACAGATGTGGAAGGTATCAGTTTGACTTCTGGCAATTTGCTATTAGGTAGGCTGCCAAAGTCAGCACTGACTTTTTGCCATGGGACACTTGGGCCTTCCCCACTGAGCACTGGGGCCAGTGGGTCTGGGAGGCTGGTTGCTTGGTATTCAGTACACTTCAGCACCATTGTCGTGTGAGTATGTCGGCCGGGTTGTGTAAATCTGGTCTGTACTTGACACTGAAGTTATACTCTTTGAGCTGCAGGATCCCTTTATTGATTTGCAGTGGGGATTTAGATGCAGATCCTTTGAAGGGAGGAATCAGTCTCTGTAAGTATGTCCTTCATTGGCATGTTGGGAGTTTGAAGGATCTGCTCTCGGTGCTTGGACGAGGCACACCCCTGTATGAATTGAACCCAGATCTCGTCGTCTTCATTGGGCAGGGTGCAGGTGCTGGCCAATTCTTTGATGTGGGAGACGAAAACATTGATGGGCTTCTCCGGACGTTTGTGTGCCTAGCAGAGGAGGAGCCGCTCATAGTCAGAGATGGTGAATGGTTAGAGGTAGGCTGTGATGACATCCTTGAGGTGCCATATGTATGGGGTGGTCCTGCCTCTGCGCCACCCTTTGTGATCTTGTGGATGTCCGCTACCGCCAAATGTAAAAGGAGAGATCTTTTCCGCTCATCGAAGATGTCAAGGGTAGCAAATAATTTCTCCAGCTGGTCGACCCAGTCTTTCAATCGGACCAACTGAATGGGTGGGGGGGTCAAGTGACTGTGAAAAGCTCTAGTGCCAAGATTGACGCCATATGGGCTGCGCAGTCGATGCACCAGAGGATAGTGCTGGCGGGGTTGATGGTGCAGTCGCTTAATGCATGCGCATGGTGCCCCTGCAGGCAGGCGTCATGGCTTGGTGGTACAGATGGTGCTGCAATGCTGGCAAGGTCAGATGGGCATGTGGTGGCTGTGGCCTGGGTGCAGTAGTACAGGTGCCCTCGCAGGCGGATGAGACTGGGGTTGCTTTGGATGCCTGGACAGGAGATAGCAAATGCCCCCCCAGCCTAACTGCACATGTTAGGCGTCACCACTGACCTGCTTGTCGGTGCCGACGAGAGAGGAGGTTTGACAAGCTGCCATTGTTAGAGTAGAGGTCTGCAAGCTGTTGCAGCCGTTGTCTGTTCTCCCCTTATGGCGTGGGGTATGCCTGGGGCACTGTTTGGTCATGGTGTGATGAGGCCGCGTGGGCGGGCAGAGGCGAGGCCACATGAGAGAGAGTTTAGGCACCAGCAATCACTCAAGATAAGGAAGCATGCTGGCTGCATTCTCCCTGTTTTTCTTTTCTGCCTCTGCTATGCGGGTCACTCTCTTTAGGGTCCTCACAAATCGTTCCACCTCCCCATTGGCTTGGGGCAACTGTGGCATGATGCATCGGTGTCAGGTGTTCCTGGACCGGCGTTACTCAACCCATTCGCTGCTGTTAAATGGGGGTCCATTGTCAGTCCGGATATCGCCTATTAGTCCATGCGCCACCATGATCTTCACCATATTTGGAATAACATCGAATGTGGAAGGTATCAGTTTGACTTCCGGATATTTACCATTAGGGAGGCTACTGAAGTCGGCACTGACATTTTGCCACTTGACACTTCGGCCTTCCTCAGTCAGCACCCTGGCTTGTGGGCCTGGGAGGCTGGTTGCTTGGCACTCAATACACCTCTGCACCGTTCTCTTGACAGGAAGTCGGCCAGGTTGCATGCACCCAGTCTGTACTCAACACTGAAGTTATACTCTTGGAGATACAAGATCACAGTGGGGGTTTAAAGAGAGGAATCAGTAGCTTATGGTCGGTGTAGACCATTAAAGGGTGCCCATACAGGTACAAATGGAAATGGGGCATCCTCAGTGCACCACAATGGCCTTTTTCTTGATCCGCGAGTACCTTTTTTCAGTCGGAGTCGGTATTGCAGCTTGAGTATGTGACTGGAGCCCATTCTCCTCCGTCTTGGCATTGTGACAGCACGGCTCCTAACCCTGTGGCGCTGGCAACTATCACCAGTTCTGATGCTCTCTGGGGGTCAAAGCATGCTTTTTGCAGACAGCACTGCTTTGGTTTTCTGGAACGCCATCTCTTGAGATTCACCCCAGACCCAGGGGGTCTAGCCCTTGGTGTTGGTGTTGTAAGGTCAGCGATTTCCTGTATGAAATGGCCTCAATTAGTGACCATCCCCAGAAAGCTCCGGACTCCGAACACTGATGTGGAGGCTGACGCCTCTCATATATCTCATACTTTCTCTGGGTCAGTGGCAACTCTGTTTTTCGAGAAGTGATAGCCTAAGAAAATTATATTTTTGCGGAGGAATTCACACTTTTACCTGTGGAGGGTGAGACCATGATCTCGTACCCGGAGGACGACCAACCGCAGCCGCTTCAGATCACTCTCAATGCTAGGGGCATGCATCAGGATAATGTTGCTGACGTTCAGCACATCAGGAAGCCTTTAGAGTATTTCTTTTATGATATTATGAAAAGTCTCAGCTGTGCTGGAAATACCAAAACTCAGTCTCTTGTACTGCCATAATGCCGCATGCGTCAACAAAGTAGTTATGTGTCGTGAGTCGGTGAGCAGGGGTATGTGGTGGCACCCCGTCTGCAGGTTCATCTTAGAGAGCCATTTTTAACTAGCTAGTTCCTCGATGATATCATTGATAGTGGGGGCCAAATGTCTCTCTTGTTTGGTTGCAGGTTGGATATCCTCCTTTAGACACATATTCTTACAGCCACAGGCTTTTTTTTTTATAGCAACCTCGATGGGGGAGAATCAGGGGATGGGTCTGTGACTTTCTCAATAATTCCTGCCTCTTCAAGGTGCTTTAACTGCTGTTCGACTTTGGACGCAGTTGGAATGCCACCCTTCCGTGGTGGAGGGTGACGGGCTGGATTAATTTGTCTATGTGAAGGCACACTGATTTGTTCTTTAGGGACCCAATTGCTAGAAACGGCAGAGAGAACTCTTGCAGCAACACGTCTATCTCAGCTGCATGGATGGAGAAGGGAAACTGGAAAAGACCGAGATCCTGAGCAGTTTGGCAGCCAAGTAGGAAATCCGCCCCTTCTTGTGAGACATACACCTCAGCTCTTGTGTTGGAGTCACAATGGCTGAGGTTAAAAAAGAACACTCCTGATTTTTTCAGAGGTATTAAGTTTCCAAATGCGTGGACCCTTATTCTTGTGGGGTGGAGTGCTGGTGGCGTTCGCAGTGATTCATAATTTTCTGTTGCCATCAGGTTGATGGAGGCCCTGTATCTATAATGGCCATTACTGGGGCACACTGGAGGTGGAGCTTGCAGCTGGATGTGGCACCGGGGGTGTTGGAGCCTGGTTTGACTGCAGGAATAACGTGCACTGTTCCTTGGTCATCATCATTCATATCACTGTCTTATGAGACTTTGTTGCTGTGTTGACTGCTCACACCTGCTTCTAGCGAGGTGTCGCTGACTTCTGGCTTGAGCGGCAAACAAATGATGGACGGAATGCTGACAATGCAAACATTCTCCCCCAGTCAAAAGATCTGGGTTAAATCCATCGTTCTTTTGCCCACTACGCCACCCCAGTTTGGACCCAGCCATATGCAAATCAGTCTTGACCCTGTGCCCTATGGGAACAGTCCAGACCGAACTGCCAAGCCAGGTCTCCCTAGACCGGAAACAAGCATCCTGGGACCGGTTTCAGGGTATGTCACCTTCTTCAGCCAGGCTAGCTTGAATCCAGTGGCACAGTGAGCAAGGGACCCACGTCTGGGCATACCCATCCCACTTAGGGCGAAAAGTGTTACAGCAAACAAATGATGGACGGAATGCTGACAATGCAAACATTCTCCCCCAGTCAAAAGATCTGGGTTAAATCCATCGTTCTTTTGCCCACTACGCCACCCCAGTTTGGACCCAGCCATATGCAAATCAGTCTTGACCCTGTGCCCCATGGGAACAGTCCAGACCGAACTGCCAGGCCAGGTCTCCCTGGACCGGAAACAAGCATCCTGGGACCGGTTTCAGGGTATGTCACCCTTCTTCAGCCAGGCTAGCTTGAATCCAGTGGCACAGTGAGCAAGGGACCCATGTCTGGGCATACCCATCCCACTTAGGGCGAAAAGTGTTACAGCAAACAAATGATGGACGGAATGCTGACAATGCAAACATTCTCCCCCAGTCAAAAGATCTGGGTTAAATCCATCGTTCTTTTGCCCACTACGCCACCCCAGTTTGGACCCAGCCATATGCAAATCAGTCTTGACCCTGTGCCCCATGGGAACAGTCCAGACCGAACTGCCAGGCCAGGAATCCCTGGACCGGAAACAAGCATCCTGGGACCGGTTTCAGGGTATGTCACCCTTCTTCAGCCAGGCTAGCTTGAATCCAGTGGCACAGTGAGCAAGGGACCCACGTCTGGGCATACCCATCCCACTTAGGGCGAAAAGTGTTACAGCAAACAAATGATGGACGGAATGCTGACAATTCAAACATTCTCCCCCAGTCAAAAGATCTGGGTTAAATCCATCGTTCTTTTGCCCACTACGCCACCCCAGTTTGGACCCAGCCATATGCAAATCAGTCTTGACCTTGTGCCCCATGGGAACAGTCCAGACCGAACGGCCAGGTCTCCCTGGACCGGAAACAAGCATCCTGGGACCGGTTTCAGGGTATGTCACCCTTCTTCAGCCAGGCTAGCTTGAATCCAGTGGCACAGTGAGCAAGGGACCCACGTCTGGGCATACCCATCCCACTTAGGGCGAAAAGTGTTACAGCAAACAAATGATGGACGGAATGCTGACAATGCAAACATTCTCCCCCAGTCAAAAGATCTGGGTTAAATCCATCGTTCTTTTGCCCACTACGCCACCCCAGTTTGGACCCAGCCATATGCAAATCAGTCTTGACCCTGTGCCCCATGGGAACAGTCCAGAGCGACCTGCCAGGCCAGGTCTCCCTGGACCGGAAACAAGCATCCTGGGACCGGTTTCAGGGTATGTCACCCTTCTTCAGCCAGGCTAGCTTGAATCCAGTGGCACAGTGAGCAAGGGACCCACGTCTGGGCATACCCATCCCACTTAGGGCGAAAAGTGTTACAGCAAACAAATGATGGACGGAATGCTGACAATGCAAACATTCTCCCCCAGTCAAAAGATCTGGGTTAAATCCATCGTTCTTTTGCCCACTACGCCACCCCAGTTTGGACCCAGCCATATGCAAATCAGTCTTGACCCTGTGCCCCATGGGAACAGTCCAGACCGAACTGCCAGGCCAGGTCTCCCTGGACCAGAAACAAGCATCCTGGGACCGGTTTCAGGGTATGTCACCCTTCTTCAGCCATGCTAGCTTGAATCCAGTGGCACAGTGAGCAAGGGACCCACGTCTGGGCATACCCATCCCACTTAGGGCGAAAACTGTTACAGCAAACAAATGATGGACGGAATGCTGACAATGCAAACATTCTCCCCCAGTCAAAAGATCTGGGTTAAATCCATTGTTCTTTTGCCCACTACGCCACCCCAGTTTGGACCCAGCCATATGCAAATCAGTCTTGACCCTGTGCCCCATGGGAACAGTCCAGACCGAACTGCCAGGCCAGGTCTCCCTGGACCGGAAACAAGCATCCTGGGACCGGTTTCAGGGTATGTCACCCTTCTTCAGCCAGGCTAGCTTGAATCCAGTGGCACAGTGAGCAAGGGACCCACGTCTGGGCATACCCATCCCACTTAGGGCGAAAAGTGTTACAGCAAACAAATGATAGACGGAATGCCAAGCATCTCTTTCCAGTCACTGGGCATTTCCCCGGATGTAATTTTGGTCCTCCACACCACCGACATGTGTGTGCATTGCAGGTGTCTTGCTGGGGCTGTGCTTGGGTTTTTGGGGCATCTTTATGTATTGTATTGACAGACCCGTTTTTCACAGACTGTTGTTAGACCGTTTCCATGTGTGATGCCCTGGACAGCTCTTTCGATATACTAACTGCAGGTATGTTCTTTATTGGCATGTTGAGAGTTTGAAGAATCTGCTCTGGGAGCTTGGACGAGACACAGCCTGTATGAATTGAGCAAGATCTTGTCGTCTTCATCAGGCGGGCTGCAGGACGTGGCCAATTCTTTGATGTGGGCTAAAAAAACACTGACGACTTCTCCAGACATTGGCATGCCTGACGGAGGAGGAGCCGATCGTAGTCACGGTTGGCGAATGGTTTGAAGTAGGCTGTGATGGAGTCCTGGAGTCCTTGCCATATGTATGGGATGGTCATGCCTCTGCGACACCCTTTGCGATCTTGTGGATGTCCGCTACAGCCAAATGTAAATGGAGAGATCTTTTCTGCTCATTCGAGAGGCCAAGGGCAGCAAAATATTTCTCCAGACGGTCAACCCAGTCTTTCCATCGGGCCGCTGACAGGGGTCCAATGACTGCAAAATGCGCCAATGCCAGGATGGACATCATTTGGGCTGTGTAGTCGTTGCGCCCATGGATAGTGGTGGCGGGGTTGAGGGCACAGTCACGTAGTGCCTAGGCAACGGTGCCCATGCAGGCGGGCATCTTAGCTTGGTGGTACTGCCTGTGCTGCATTTCTGGCAAGGCCAGATGGTCATGTGGTGGCTGTGGCCTGGGTGTGGTAGCACAGGTGCCCTTGCAGGTGGATGAGGCTGCGGTTGCTCTGCATGCCTGGACAGGAGCTAGCAAATGCCCCCCTTCAGGCCTAACTGCACAAGTTAGGTATTGCCACTGATCTGAATGTGGGAGGTGGTGGGAGATGAGCTTTAACAGGCGGCCACTGTTGGAGGAGAGGCCTGTGAGTTGCTGCAGCCGTTGTCTTCCCCCTCTGTGCCGTATGGTATGGCTGGGGAATTGTTTCATCATGGTGCAATGAAACCACATGGGTGGGAAGAGGCCAAGCCACATGAGAGTGAGAGGGGGCACCAGCACTCACTCGAGATGAAGTAGCACGCTGGCTGCCGGGTGTCAGGCTGTCAGCCGGCTGGAACAAACCGTCAACCCCAGATTCGCAGCCCCAAGGGCACCACTGCGGGCACCGGTGGACCATGGCGAGGGCGAATAGCATCGAGCACAGGAGGTGAGTGGCCAGGCCTTCTTGCCGCCAGTGTAGAATGCGCCAGGTGCGCAAACAAAACACAATTACTTCATGTGCTGTTTTAACTTGCCCCACCTTGGGACCGGGGACTTTTTATTAACATCTTCAGTCAGCGTGTCTGGCCAAAGCATAGCCCAGACGTTTTACGGTGGGGGTCATCCAATCCCCCTTGCTGATGGCACACAAATGGGAGAGACATTTCACGTCTCCCAATTTTACACGCCTGTCTATAATGGTGTTTGTCAGACTGCAAGACGAGAGTCTCTGTGGCTCTGTTGCCTGGCCATGCATTTGGTCTGCTGTTTAACTATTCTTCTCTCTAGAGACTAGCACTTTGGATTCATGTCGCCCAGCATGCATATAAATGATATGTGTGTCCTAAACAGTGCTGAGAAGTTCTTGACTGCACCCTGCGGCACTTGCAGTAAAAACAATCCCTCTAAACTTCATGGACACTGCAAATCAATTCCAAGTGGCAGGAAGGAGATAGGTTTATGTGGGGATCCCAAACAAAAATATCTGGTTGTTGCTTTTGTCCTATACCCGCACCCCTAACCCCCAAGGCTCCACTCACCTTTAACCAAAGAACCCTATCCCTTGCTAAGAAACACACTGTGTAGTAAAACTTATTTGGTTTGGGTTGCATAATATTTATTACACTATCTCACTTATTCTATAGATTCATTGCCACCACACCTGAATGACTCTTAATTTTCTTAAGATGTGAGTGAATTTGCTGGCACTGACTGATGGCTTGGTATATTCCCCACTTTGGCTCCTTCATACTGTTCATTGTACAACACCGTCACAATGTAATACGAATGGCAAACAAATGTGTAACTCCGGGCTCTTAAGAAGTTTCTTTTTCTTCTTCCACTGTATTCTAGGAAAGCAGTGGTTCATGCACTCTAGGTTGGTTCAGGCCAATGCTCTTTATCTTGGGCTTCCGGAAGGCTTCATCAGCAGGTTGCAAGTGGTCCAGAGCACCGCAGCTTGCCTAAATCTGAAAACGTCCTTGGCGGACTTCACTTTCTGGTTATCCTAGATCTCTCCACTGGCTCCTAATTAAGAAGAGGATTCCTTTTAAGTCTTTGGTTCTGGTTGATCTGGCCTTTTTTCTTCTGGCATGCGCTATCTCTCTGCAAGATTTGAGTTGCATCGCCCTGTCAGAACACTTCAGTCAGCCACGGCTGCCCAGGCGGTCAAGGAAGGGGACCGCTCTATCTCTTTTTTTGGCAGCTAAGGCTTGGAATCAGCTACCTCCGGAACTTCTGTCCCTTGGGTCCGAAATGTTATTCCAGAAATAGCTAAAGACATGGAAATGAAATGAAATAAAATTGGGTATTTATAAAGCACACGGATACTCACAGAGAGTGTCCCGGCGCTAATCTCAACAACTGAAACAGAAAGAGTCCCGCCCCGGCACCATAGTGTTATTGTTGGAACAGCCACGTTTTAAGTTGTTTCCTAAAAGACTGCAGGTCCTGTGTCAGTCTAAGGTAAAGGGGCAATTCGTTCCACAGACGAGCAGCCTGTACCTGAAATGACCGTCCTCCTATCTGAGATCTCGTGATCTTGGGAATCACCATGAGGGATTGTCTAGAGGATCTTAGGACCCGTTGAGGCTGATAGCGTCGGATCCTATTTCTCAGGTAAACCGCACCCGTATCATGGAAGGCACGATAAGCGAGCACTAGGGCCTTAAACAGGACCCTCTTTCTCACCGGGAGCCAGTGCAGCGCCTTCAGGTGGGACGACATGCGAGTTCTGGGGTGTACCATAAGAATAGCTCTGGCTGCAGCGTTCTGGACAACCTGCAGCCGATTGAGCAAATACTCTGGCAGCCCCAGATACAGGATATTTACGTAGTCCAGCCTTGATGTAATTAAGGCTTGCACTACGATCTTACGGGATTCCACCGGGAGGAGGGGAAGAACGTTTTTTACCATTCTTATCAAGCCGAAGCAAGTACCAGCGACAGCTTGAATTTGGGACTTCATCGTTAGACTAGTATCCAACTTGACTCCCAAGTTTTTAACCGTGCTGACTGGGGTCGCAGGAGGGGACATGTCACGGGGCCACCATAAATTCCAGTCAGCACAAGGGGGCAGCCGAAAAGATGATTTCGGATTTTTCTGGATTACACTTGAGTTGGTTGAGTCGCATCCACGAAAAGATCTCCGTTAAACATTTATTTATCTCCATTCCACGAAAACTCGCACCTTTGTCACAAGTGAACAGGAGTTGGGTATCGTCGGCGTAGGAAATAATCTTTGCTCCGTGCAATTCTGCCAGACATGCAAGTGAGGCCATATAAATATTAAAAAGTGTGGGGCTCAAAATAGAACCCTGCGGGACCCCCACTTGCACTGGGGGCATGGCCGCTGTAAAGGGCGGGGACCAAATTTCCTGCTGCCTCTCAGTAAGGAAGGAAGCAAACCAATTGTACACTGTGCCCCCAACACCACACTCCGCTAGCCTGCGCAAGAGCCGGTCATGGGGCACGGTGTCAAAGGCTGCGGATAAATCCAGCAGTATCAACACAGCACTGCCCCCCTTGGCCATCTGAGTTTTAATAGTTTCTGAGACCTCCAATAGGGCTGTTTCTGTGCTTAGAGTAGTTCTAAAGCCAGATTGACTGTCATGGAGCACATGGTTTCCTTCTATATAGTCTGTTAGCACGGAGTTAACGTACTTCTCTAGAACCTTTGAAAAGAAGGGCAGCAGGGAAATGCGCCTATAATTGGATGTGACCGCAGGGTCCGCTGTAGGCTTCTTCAGGAGGGGGATGATTTTAGCCCTTTTCCAGCAACTAGGTACCATTCCCTGTCCAAGCGACGAGTTAAGAACTGAATTAACTGCAGAGTTTAAAGGTTCCGCAATATTCTTCAGGATTTTTGCTGGACAGGGGTCAGAAGGAGAACCCGACTTCAGAGTTACCATGATATCCAAGGACTTTTCTAAGGAAATAGGGGGAAATTGAGTAAGTGAGTAACTAACCCCCGAGGGCGGGGTACTCAATGTCTCCACAGTTTCGGCTGTGCCCATAGGGGCAAATGACTGTTGAATCAGATAGATTTTGTCATGGAAGAAACCAGCCATCTGATGAACCCACCTGAAGGTGGGAGTAAATACCTTGCTCACAGCACTGGGGCATGAGAAATCCTTAACAATTTTAAAAATGTCTTTGCTTTTATTATCAGCCCCTTTTATTTTTAAGGTAAAGAAATTTTTCTTTTCAGCGCGCACATCGTTAAAATAAGCTTTCAAAGCTTGCTTATAGATGGCTTTGTCCTTAGAGTCAAACTTTGTTCGCCACACTCTCTCTAACCGTTTGCAAGCACTCCTGCTTTTCCTGAGAGTCTCTGTAAACTATGGCGCAGAGGTGCGGCCAGTAGTGGCTTTACGAGTTGAGGGGGGCGCCAACACCGCGACCTGTTCTTCAAGCCTTCAAGCCACTTCTCTAGGCTAGGGGCATCGATTTCTGGGTTTCCACTAAAGGGAATCGGGTGCTTACCCAGAACTATCTCCAGGCTGTCAGGCGTAACCTGATTAAAGGGTCTGAAGATGCAGGAACGGAGCTTATCCCTAGGTTGAACATGGGATAAGAACCTAGGGATTTTAAAACTCAAGAGAAAGTGATCCGACCATACCAATGGTTGTGGAGCATCAGTTTCCATATTAACGCTGGAGAATAATTGGTCTAACGTATGACCCTTTTCATGGGTGGGAAAATGAATATAAGGGGACAATCCGAAGATCGCTAAAGATTCCAGCAGCCGAATGGCCTCAGAGTCACAGGGATCATCCATATGGATATTAAAATCTCCTAACAAAAGGCAATGCCTTTATTTAATGGAAATAGGAGCGATGGCTTGAGTGAGTGATTCAATAAACTTGCCACCCCGACCTGGCGGCCTATAAACCAGGATGCCCGCAATGGATTGATGATCCGAGACAGTGAGCACGAAACTGAGGCTTTCAGCATCCGCAGTATCCTGCGCAGGAAGAATAGAGCAAGACAGTGAAGTTTGAAAAATTATGCCAACTCCACCCCCTCTTCCTGCAGGCCGATCCTTCCTTATGATCTGATAGCCAGGCGGGATAGCCACTGCTATCGTAGGATTCGAGCCGTCATTCAACCAGGTTTCAGTTACAAACATAACCTCAGGGTCGGACTCAAGTAATAAGTCGTGCAATTGGGCTTCATGTTTTTTTATGGAGCGGGTATTCAAGAGGAGGATTTTCAGAGGGTTATTATCCCGTAAACCCAGATCCGGAACTGAGCCCTTGCTAACCTTGATTGCGCTACCACCCCTCCATTTGCTGCCCTGAGGGTCAGCTACCCAGTTACACACATGGCATAAGAGCGGGGTCACAGTCATACTAGTAATACCTTTATGACAGCAGACTTGCGCCTGATCCCCAATATCAAGGAGCTCTGACTTGCGGTAGACAACAGGATGCCCAGGTAGGGGCGAGTAACCAGCAGCATTTCCGGCTCCGGACTCCTCCGGGACGCTGACGGGCGCAGACGGGCTTGCCTTAGGCTTTACTCACTGTGCTAAATCTGTGGCAGAGGATGTTTGAACTTCACATTCTTTAGCACGGGCCACTCTAGCTGCGCACTCTACAAAACACCTTCAATCATTTATTAATTCATACCAATAAGTACCATAGAAAATCACATAACATAAATGTAGGTCACTGAAAGTGGGACTACAAATTCCAACTCCAAAGTGCACCAAGCAAAGGAGCCAGATGTCCTCTGTGAAGTTTGGGAGTGCCCCCATGTACGTTTTGATAACATGGTGCCAAACAGGGTGATTTACACCACTATTTTCACATAAATCTCACAAAAAGCCATAGGTTTTGAAAGGGGATTCATGAAATACTCCATTACTTTCATGTTCTGCCAAACAAGCCTGACCATAATGCTTCCCAGTCCCAAGCAATTTGTGAAAAAATTGCTGCAATAATAAAAGGTATAAACAGTTTGACAATCTGATATTTGTAATGCTTTAAAAAAAATGCACTTTTATTACATTGGTAGTAAAAGCTTCATAAACATGGAGGGATCTGCTGATCTCAAGTTTAAATCCCAGCAAGGTCAGCTCATTCTTCCATCCTTTCGAGGTTGGTAAAAAAGTACCATTACATTCGGTAACTGGAACACCTGTTAACTTGGTGCTTAGAAGCTTACAGATTGTGGAGTGAAATAGTATGTTTAAAAGCAAGTTATTTTTTTCTAAAGTTTGATCTACCATCTTTTGGAATCTGACCACAGGAGATCAGTGTAGGAAGCTGTATATAGGAAGAACTATATTTGTCCAGATTTGAACATAGGTCTTCTTGTTCCGAATGTTACAATGTGGAAGCTTGATGTGATGTCCATCCCACCACCATCCGAAGACATGCCATCCTGGAAGAATGTCCGGCAGACCAGCCCTGTAATTCCTTCTGACGGTTTCTTGGCTTTTATGGTCTGTATCATTGTTCACTATGCAGGTGTTTTTGTGTGTGTGTATTGTTCTGGGTGTGTAACACAGATGTCGAAGTGTGGCTGTTACAACAATGGTGTTGGACTTTTTTTAGATTTTTAGTTGTTAGAACTGCCTGTCAATACCAAAGGTGAGATTGTACGTGTTTCATACTAGGCACATGGTGTGCAATATAGACCTTGTCTTCAATGTTTTGTTGACTGCCCAGGGCAGCCGCACATAAGCAGTCAAGATCAAAATTACATGGCCTAATATATGTCACCACTAATAAAACGGAAGCCCTAAGCCGCAACCTTTATAGAGTTCTCAAAGAATTTGGCACCGACATAGAACGATGGAAAGCGCTGCCCCTGACGCTACTAGGCAGAGCGGCTTTATATAAAATGATAACACTGCCAACATTCTCATACATCCTCCAGAACACATACTATCCATACCCAGAAGAAGCTTTCGTCAAGATATACGACGCACTGCGAACATTTCTCTGGGATGAGAAACCCCCTAGAGTGGCTATTGCCACGTTGCAACGTAATCAATACAATGGAGGCATATCATTACCAGATATTAGGGCATATTATTGGGCTGCTCACCTGATAGTGGTCAACGACTGGGAGCATATGTCGGGTGATCACCCCACATATGCATTGGAACGCATGCAATTCGAAACACGCCCGCACACACACTATCTCTATGGAGGGACGGGAGTTGCAAAATTATTAACAGCCACACAGGTGGTGATAACTGCGTGGAAAAAAGCGGAAAGGCAAATAAAGTGGAACAACCGAGTCACAAGGGAAACCCCTCTCTGGGTGGGAGGGAGACTCAAAGAATTTGCAAAACTAGGCGGATTCAAGAGGTGGGACCTGTTGGGTATCTCCCAAATCAAAGATATACTAGATCGCAGGAGCTTGCCACTTTTACCTTCCTCCAAAAAGAGTATGACCTTCACCAGACACAATATTATAAATATTTGCAGCTGGCACACGCATGGGGTGCACAGCAAATCGATACAGAGGATCTCCCCGAATACGCCCCGTTAGAAGGGAGACTCCTCATGGGCAAAATTAATGAAAAAGCAGTCTCCTGGACATATCGGACTATAATAAATAACAAACCAGACACTCTCCTGAAACTGAGGACAAAATGGGAAACAGACCTGGGAGTTCTAGATGACCTCGACTGGGAAACTGCGTTGATGCACCCCCGGGAGGTAGCTATTATGTCACGACTTCGACTTATCCAATTTAAATACCTACATTGAACCTACTATGATAGATCACGGCTACACAGAATTGGGAGGGCAGATGCACCCAGCTGCCTCAGATGTATCAAAGAAAATGGCACTTACTTTCATACGATATGGGAGTGTCAGAAAATACAGGAATACTGGGGAGCCATACTGACCGAGCTGGAGGATGTACTAGGAGACAAGATACCTCTGGACCCTAAATTCGTGTTGTTAGGCATACGACCTTCCCAAAACAAAGCTACTATTCATTAACCTAGGATTAGTGGTTGCCAAGCGACATTTGGCACGTAAATGGGGGTCGGTACAGAAGCCTACTGTATATGAGTGGAGGAAGGGAGTGGACATGTATATGACGGGGGAGAAGACAACATACGTGGCCCCCGGCTGTCCAAAAAAGTTCTAGAAAATATGGAATTCGTGGATAAACTACTATGGTCTCATGATAGAAGATTCACAGGGGGTCATTGCAGCCACATGATAGCATGGTGGGGGAGAGGGGAGGGACTGAGACGGAGGGGAATCGGGAAGTATATTATACTGGTTCATATATCAATGTAGTACTCATCAATGCCTCCGAATGAAAGTGTTATCATGACTTTGTCTTTGTTGCTTGGAAATTTAAACTGTACCTGTGCTGAATTAAAGAAAAATGGCAATAAAGATATTCTTAAAAAAAAAATACATTGCCTAAAAATCTGGAATACATACAGGATAACAAAATTGTTGCAGTGTACATAAATATAAAATAGAATGAGTTGTTATGTTAGTAAAAAGAACAACTCCTTGAGAACACCTCAAATATATACACCGTTAAAACTGTGGTGAAGCCCTCGTGGACCCGCTTTGGTTCGCCTCCTAGTTTTACGTTTTAAACATTTTAGCAGACTTCGTTTTTGTCCTGTTACATTTTACATATTTTATTTTTGTGATATGATTCGAAGTAAGGCTGGACATGTCGCTTGTTTTTAGACAGTCTTCCCTGCGATACTATCAGTACACTGCGTTCAAGGCTAGGAACATAGAACAAGATATCCTAGTACATACATCGCCCGCTCTAAGACTGCTTCTAACATCATTGCATCAGAGCTGTACCTCTAACACAGTGATTTTATTATGTAAACAGTGCACTGTGCCTAGTGGGGAAACTCCATCTATAACAGTCCTGGGACGACTGTTGTGTTCAACATGCTGCTCTGCCAATGCTGATCCTACAGAGAGGGATTGCCAATTCAACTCCGGACTGAGTAATCCAGGTATGAGGCCTCAGGCTATCCTAAGAGATTGGGGCAGAGGGTACACCCATTATGCTCTCAGAATAGGGGCAGAGCTAGGTAGGGATATATAGTAATCTAACTGCCATGGTTGGACTGTTCTTTGTTTTCACCATGTTCATAATGCTGGTTACTTTGCTTTATTTTATCTGCCTAATAATTTCATCTCATTCTTTCTATGCAAGATTCCGATTGTTTCATTAAATGTATTGAAAACATACCTTGTATCTTTCCTGTGTTTTACCAAGGGCATGCATGAATAGACAACAACAGAGGTAAGATCTGTTTTCATGATACCCTTGGGGATCAGAGGTTCATGTTCAAGGTTGCCAAAATCATCTGTTACCCTGGTTTGTTTAGGGGTTTTGGTGAGGCACTGTGAGCTAGCTAGGAATTGAGCCAATAGTTTCTGATGATGAAGATGGAATCAGTCCCTGAAGTCTGACGTCTTGTTTTCCTAATGCGCAGTTCTACATTTTCTAGTGGGAACCGTAAAACAAAATAACCCAGATATTGAACAGATTGAGGCTTACAGGTTTTTAGGTCTGGCATGACAGCGCAGCGTCAACAAAACGACCTTTCAGGAGTACTACAGAGAGGGGCTATGGCTCCCCAGAGATGTTAGTTCTTCAGAGTACAGCATTCGATTTGCCACAAGTTGTGTGCTTCGACAGGGGGAACCCAGTAGTGGAGCTCTGCACTGGAGACCCACAATCGCTAACAATCGCTGCTATCAGTGCAGCTGCAGCCTGGGTGGGCAATGGAGCAGGGCACGGAGTAACGACGGCACCTCCTGAAATCCAATTCTGACAGCGGAGTCCAAATGTATTGTTATTTCGCCATTTAGCCTCCGGTCAATCAGAGTGCAGCGCACATTTCACACTATAACTCGGGAACTGTGATAGATAGAATCACGATTTAAAGTGCACAATAATGCTGAGATGAAGCTGCCTAAATATCACATATTTCATGCCTCTTGTTCATTCCTACAAATGAATTGGTGAATTTATAGTACATTAGCCATCATTTTAATTGGTTACTAATGTAAATGGCCAAACAACAAACATTGATTGAAAGCATTACAATGTCAACAATTGCAAAGACAACACATACATATAGACTTACCTTACAGGTGAAACCATTTTAAAGCTAGAAAGAAATCTGGGAAGCACTAAACATTTCTGAACTCCTGTATACGCCTGAGCAAGATGTTCAAGCACTGGTGTTTAGTGGGAAATAATCCTGCTATTTATACAGACCTTCAGGTGGGAGGAACATTGCTTGCAAAGATTTCATTGGTTAATCCCACTGCTCTTGCAAAGCTGTTACCCCTCCCTACTCTGAGCTCCTCCCTCCAGCTGTAATCTCAGAGCTCAAATGTCTGATGGCTATGCTAATGCAGACACCAACTCTGACCTTTTCCTAGTGGCAGATACTTAGCCTTCAGATGGCCAGCACTTCACACCTGGCTGAGGGAAGGCCAGCAGCAGCAACCTGTAGACACACCCCTTAAACTTTGAAAGCAATATTGCCTTAAACAAGTTAAAAGTTGTAGCAAAGCCACAAAATATGCCAGAGGCTCAGAAATTAGGTAGGCAGAGGCAAACTGATCTTGCAATCATTAGGCACTTTGAATTAATTCTCTGGCTATCGCGGTTATTGACTTATGACTTTGAATTTCAAACATTAAGTCGTACATCTTAGCAGTGGGCTAGAAGCATTGACTTTGGCACCCTTCCGCAGCTTTACCTCGGCATTACTGTGTACTTTAAATTGTGATTCTATCTATCACGGATCCGGAGTTATAGTGTGAAATGTGCGATGCACTCTGATTGAACGGAGGCTAAATGGCAAAATAACCAGAAATTAAACAATACATCCGTACCTCTTAGGAACTGGCTAGAAGCATGAAAATTGGCACATTGAGCAGCTTTACGGCATTATTGTGCACTTTAAATCGTGATGCTAGCTGTTACGGTTCCCGAGTTATAGTGTGAAATGTCCACTGTACTCTGATTGACCGGAGGCTAAATGGCAAAATAACTATAAATTCAACAATAAATCCGTACATCTTAGGAATGGGAAAGAAGCATGAACATTGTCACATTGAGCAGCATTGCCTCAGCATTATTGTGCACTTTAAATCCTGATACAATCTATTACAGTTCCCACGTTATAGTGTGAAATGTACACTGCACTCTGATTGACCGGAGGCTAAATGCAAAATAACTATAAATTCAACAATAAATCTGTACCTCTTGGGAATGGGCTAGAAGCATGAAAGTTTGCACCATTGAGCAGCTCTCAGCATTATCTTGCAATTTAAAGTGTGATTCTACCTATCACGGTTCCTGATTTATAGTGTGAATTGTGCGCTGCACTTTGATTGACCGGAGGCTAAATGGCAAAATAAG